>PVHY01003417.1:0-108239 GCA_004024945.1 Uropsilus gracilis
ATAGTGGCTGGACCAGTTTGCACTCCCACCAGCAGTGTAAGAGAGTTCCTTTTTCTCCACATCCGCGCCAACATTTGTTGTCTGTTTTATTTATGTGGGCCATTCTTACTGGTGTAAGATGGTATCTCAGTGTGGTTTTAATTTGCATTTCCCTAATTATTAGTGAGGTGGAGCATTTTTTCATATGTCTATTAGCCATATTCCATTGTGTATATATACCACATCTTTTTCATCCATTCAGCTTTTTTTGGACATTTGGGTTGTTTCCCTGTCCTTGCAATTATAAATAGTGCTGCAATAAACATCTGAGTACAGGTGCTACTTTGTACCCACATTGAGGTCTCCTTTGGGTAGATTCCCAGAAGAGTGATTGCTGGGTCAAATGGTAGTTCCATTTTCATTAGTTTGAGGGTCCTCCATACGGCTTTCCATAGTGGGTGGACCAGTTTATAATTCCACCAGCAGTATAAGTGTTCCTTTCTCACTGCATCCACACCAGCACTTGTTGTTGCCTGTTTTTTTAATGTGGGCCATTCTTATTGGTGTAAGGTGGCATCTTTTTGTGGTTTTGATTTGCATTTCTCTGATTGCTAGTGACATTGAACAAATTTTCATATGCTGTTGGCCATTTGTATTTCCTTTTGGTGAAGTTTCTTTTTAGTTCTCCCCATTTTTTGATTGGGCTTTTTTTGCTTTTTTGTTTAGTTATCTGAGTTCCTTGTGGATCTTCGTTATTAAACCCTTATCACTCTTGTGGAGGACAAAATTTTCTCCATTCGGTTGGGCTTCTTTTTGTTTTTTCTGTTGTCTCTTCTGCTGTACAGAAGCTTTTTAGTTTGATTAGTCCCATCTGTTTATGTTTTCCGTCATTTTTTTGCCATCTGTAGATGTGTTCAGAAAGGATTTCTAAATTGTAATTCATGGAGGGTTTTGCCCAAGTTTTCCTCTATGTATGCTATGGTTTCAGGTCTGACATCTAAGTCCTTTATACATTTTGAACTGGTTTTTGTAAATGGTATGAGGGCGTTGTCTTGGTCCATTTTCTTGCATGTCTTAGTCCAGTTTTCCCAGCACCATTTATTGAAGAGGCTATCTTTGTTCCAATGTAAGTTTTTCACTCCTTTGTCAAAGATTAATTGACTATATATGTGTGGTTTTATTTCCAGGCACTCAGTTGTATCCATTGATCTGATTGTTGTTGTACCAGTACCATGCTGTTTTTATTGAAGTCTGGAATATTTAGGCACCCGTTCTCTCTTTTTTTGGCCAGGAGGCTTTTTGATATACAAGGTCTTTTGTTATTCCATATGCATTTCTGTAATTTTTGTTCTATCTCTTTAAAGAATGTCATTGGAATTTTTATAGGCATTGCATTGAATCTGTAGATTTCTTTTGGAAGGATGGCCGCAAATGGCAGTTTCATCTTTATATTTATAAATATAAAAAATAGATATGAATAACATTCATATGGGTACATATACATATATACCATAACTTCTCTATTCTTCTGTTCATGGGCACTTAGTTGTTTCAAATTCTTGGTTGTTGTAAATAATTCTTTGGTGATCATGGGGTTGCATGTAGTTATAAAATTTAGTGTTTTTATTCTTTGGGTAAATACCCCGCAGTGGGATAACAGGATCATATGAACTTTATGCTTTTGATTTTTTGAGGCATTTTCATACTGTATTCCACAGTGGCTTCACCATTTTACAATCTCATCAACAGTATACAAATGTTCACTTCTCGCCACATAGTTTCTGACATCTCTTTTTTATCTTTTGAATAATATCCAGTCTCAGAAGTTTGAGGTTATAACCTTACTGCTTTAACTTGTATTTTCCTAATAATAATGGGTGAACTTATTTTCATGTTCCATATGTATGTATGTTTTCTTTGGGGAATTGTCTATTTACGTCATTTCCTATTTTTCAATTTGTTTATTTCTTTTTCCATTGTTGAACTGTGTGAGATCTTATATATTTTGAATATTAACCTCTTTTTGGGACACAGGAATTGCAAATATCTTTTCTACTGATTAGCATGTCTTTTCATTTTGATGCTTTTTTTAGCTGTACAGAGACCTTTTAGTTTGATACAGTCCTGCTTATTTCCATTTCCTTTGTTTTTGGAGTAGAATCCCCAAAGAAATCAATTAACACTGATGTTAAAGATATATTCCTGTTTGTTTATGTATTTTGTGGATTATCATTCATTTGCATTACTATAATGTCAGAAATACAGCTTCATACCTCAGTATGTGCACAAATTTCACTTAACCACCAAAGCTCCAGTGCCTCTAAACAATGACATTCATCCCTTTTGCTCCCTCATTTCCCCACATAGTAACCATCATAGTTTTCACAGAGTATAAGAGCTATTTTTGTTGTGTTTGGCCAGTTTCTTTCCTTTGTTTACTTATAGTTCACAAATGAGTGGGCTATCCATTTTTTCGCTTTCTGACATTACACTTAGCATAATACCTCAAGTCCTAACTATATTGTCACAAAGGAAAGAATTTCAGCTGTTTCATAACTGGGTAGTATTTCATAAGTATATGTCACATATTTTAATTGTTTTTAATTTCTTATGTTATTGGTTTGTTTGTTTGTTTTTTTTGTACAATATTTAATTTAACCTCTCAGGTGTAGAGGTTAAACCATCATTCTCCCACCATACTGCGTGTGAGCTATCACCTTAGTCCTTTGTGCTCTTCTCTTCCCCATATTTACCAGTCTCCTTCCCCTTTCCTTTCCCCTGCTATATGACTCAGATCTTGGTTTGCCTGCAAGTTTTATCTTTTTCCTGATCCTTTGTTCAGTTTCCACATATTATACTTATAAATGAAACCATCCATGATTTTTCTTTTTCTCTTCAGACTTATTTCACTTAGCATAGTCCCTTCCAACTCTATCTATGTTGCTACAAATGTCATGAGTTTATCCTTTTTGATTGGTGAGTAGTATTCCATCACATACAGTTTCTTTATCCATTTTTTGCAGTGATGGGCATTTAGATTGATTTCATGATTTGGCTATCATGAATAATGCTGCCATGAACATAGGAGTGTATCTTGTCATGTTTGTATTTTCATGTTGTAAGATAAATACCTGGATCATATAGTATTTCCATTTTCAAGTCTTTCAAGGAATCTCCATACCTGTTTTTGTAGAGGTTAGAACAGTTTGCATTCCCACCAACAGGAATGAAATAATTATTTCACCAACTAGTAAGTCTCTAACTGGCACCAGAACTCACCTACATAAGTTGTTTTCAGTGTTTTTCATATAAGCTATTCTCACAAGGATGAGGTAATTTTTCTATCTCACTGTGGTTTCAATTGATTTTCCCTTGTAAGTGATGTTGAACATTTTTCCCCTATGGTTTTGACATCTGCTTGTCTTCTTTGGAGAACTATTTTGCCAAATTTTTGATTGGGTTGTTGTTTTTACTGTTAAGTTGTAAGAGTCCAGTAAATGTTTTCTTCTTATTGGATATGTGATGCACAAATGTATTCCAGTCTGTTAACCTCCCAGTCAAAAAAACTTTTTGTTTTATGTTGGTTTATTTGCATGTACAAAGCCTTTCAGTTTGACAGACTCATTGTTTATTTTTGCTTTTGTTTTCCTTGGTGTGGCATGTTTTGTCTATGTCTTTTTTTATGTATTTTATGGTTTCATAGCTTATATCTAAATTTTAAGCCCCTTTCAATTTTTGTGTGTAGAATTAAGTAATGATTATTTCTTTTCTGTATATATCTATAAATATATATCTATAGATATAGATCCATATACTTGATTTATGTATCTACATCTACATCTATAGATATAGATATTATACTTGATATATATATATTTGATTGCCCATGTTTCACAATAATATTTGTTGAATAGACTTTGATTTTTACATTATATGGTTGTGACTCCTTTGTTATAGATTAACTATCCATGAATATTGGAATTATTTCAATGGAATTTTATTTCATTGATCTGTGTTTTTTTTCCCCCATCCCCAACACCATGCTGTTTTGGTTATATTTACCATTTTGTAGCAGAGTTTGAAGCTAGAGAGCATAATAACTCCATTTGCTTTCTTTATCTCAGTATTGCATTGACTATTCAGAGTCTTTTGTGGTTCCATGAAAAATTTAGAATTGTTTGTTGTAAAGCTGTAAAGAATACTTGAGGATTTTCATTGGTCTGTTCAGTCTGAAAATTACTTTAGTTAATATGTCCATTTAAACAATCTTTAATCTTCCAGTCAATAAACATAGGATATATTTTTCATTCCATTGTGTCTTTATCTTTCAACAATGTCTTATAGTTTTCAGTGTACCTCCTTGGTTAAATTTATGACAAAGTGTTTTTTTATGTGTTTAATGTGTAAAAAAAGTGTTTTTTTAATCAGATTATTTTCCTGACTTCTCTTTCTTTTAGTTTATTATTTGCTGACAGAAATGCAACATTTTTTTATATTTTATAACCTGCCACTTTTGCTGAATTTCATTATTTCTAACAGCTGTTTACTAGAATCAGTGTGATTTTCTATGTATGTTATCTTTTGCAAATATTGATAGTTTTATTTATTGAATATATTTTCTTGTTTCATTGCCCTAGCTAGGACTTTCAAGAATAATTGGTTAGCAGTAGTGAGAGTGACATCCTGTCTTATGATCTTAAAAAAAAACTTTCAGTTTTTTAATCATTGGCTGATGTCAACTGTGAGTTTGACTTATGTTTTCTTTTGTTATGTTATATTCTATACCTGTTTTGTTAATTAAAAAAAATTAAAAGTTATTGAATCCAATCAGATGCTTTTTCTATGTCTCTTAATATGTTTGTGATTTTTCTACCTTTGTTAATATGGTATTATTTTTAGATGTGATGATAAACTCTTGCTTCCCTGGAATAAATCCTACTTGATTATGTTATATGATTCTTGAATGTAATTTTAATTTGACTTGCTAGTATTTTAGTTTGGATTTTTGCACCTACTTTAATTCGAGATATTGGTTCATGGTTTCTTTTTTAAATGCCTTTTTCTGGTTTCAGAATCAAGGTAATGTTGACTTCAAAGAATGTGCTTGGGAGTTTTCATTCATTTTCAGTTTTACAGAGAAATTTGAGAATAGCTATTCTTTGAAAATTTTGCAGAATTTACTAGTGAAAGTGTCTGATTTTTGCAGGGTTTTTTTTGTTTTTGTTTTGTTTTGGGGAAGCATTTGATTACTGTTTAAGTTTCCTTAGTCTTGATTGATGTGCTCACATTTCTATTTCTTCCCATACAGTTTTGAAATGTGTTTTTCTAAAAATTTGTTTATCTCTTTTAGATTATTCAGTTTGCTGTCATATAATTATTCATAGTATTCCACGATCCTTTGTATTTCTCCAGAATCTGTTGTAATTTCTTTTATTTTATGATTTTGAATTTCCTGAGTAGCTAGCTACAATTTATCTGCTTTATTTATTGGCACAAAGAACCAACTTTTCATTGATCTTTCTTGTTGCCTTTTTTGATCTATATTTAGTTTGTGTTTGCACTTATGTTCATTATTTCCTTCCTTCCTGTCTTCTTCCTTAGAATTTTTTTTTAATTCTATTTCAATATCTTCAAGAATACTGATTTGTTCTTATATTTTCCTCTAATCTATTTTCATGGTTTTTCCCTTTTCTCTCCCTTAGGCTGATGGGTCTAAACTGTTATTCCATGCTCTCCTGAGAGTGATTTTGAATGATAGTGGATCCAGGATTTGTTACGTATCCCTTTTTGGCAGGGCCGTGTTCACACCCTTGTCCTGTGAATGCTCTTGGTTCCCTTGTCTGCACTGGTGCCACTCTGCAGCACCAACAACACTCTGCAGCTTTTCCATAGGCCCAGTCTGCTCACCTCAGGGCATGATACCCTTAAAGGTGCAGGCCTGGGGAAGTCTGTGGTGGTGATGCCTGGCAGAAGAGACACTGCAGGTATCTCTTCAGTGATACCTGTTCTCTTCAGAAGCTTCTCCAGGGAGCACCAGCTTTGCCCACTCACCTTGGAGTTTGGTTTTTTGAGAGATACCTAACTTGTGACTTTTAACGCAGCAAATATGATTTTGAGTAATTGTTACATATTGAGTTCTAAGACCATTTAAATACAAAGGCAAAAAGACTGTATTTTATAAGTATTTTATTTTTTAACCTATACAGTGATTTCATATTTATTGGTTTTGAGTATTTACATGAAAATGCTATACACACTAATGCTCTAAACTGGATTTTTTATACGTTTATAGGTTGCTTAGTAGGACATATTTCTTAGTTTTAAAAATGGCAATTAAAGAGAATTACATTTTATAGTAATGAAACTGATAAAAGGCATTTCTTATTGAGTAATGGTAGGTAATAAGTGTAGAATCACTGACCAAATTTGAAAAATCACTACTTTGCAAACCCTGATAAAATAATTGAGTCATATAATTATTATCACTGGTTAACATCATTAACCAGAAATTCATTTCAATCTGTGAGACAACAAAGAAGTATCCAGATACCCTGTATTTCCTGATATGATGTCCAATGAAGTATACTTTCTGAAAGTATTCTTTCCAAATAAACACACAAATAAATAAAATGAAGCTGAATCTAAGGAATCCTGTTAACTACTAGTTAACAGGGAACACAGGGAATAAAGGAACAAATTAAATTACACTAATAGATCCACACCCCTTCTAGGCAACTGAAACTACTTTATCAACAGGCTAATGACAAAAACAGGACAGAGAAACTGCTTGTTGCAAACTTGAAATTCATGACCACTACATGAACCTTGTATGGACAATAATTCAGATAATATAATTTAATAAATTCTGAGACAATCAGGGAAACTTAAATATGGACTGGATATTATTTGACACCAGTGAATTTTATTAATTATTTAGTTAGGTGAAATGACATTGTGTTTATATATATATATATAATATATATATATAATATATTATATATATAGGAGATACTATTAACTGTGTAGGAGGAGTCAACAAGTCATTTATAATTTATTTTCAAACATGTAAAGAATAAAAAAGCAAGCTGAAGGAAGATAATTTAGGAGTGGATGAAGCAAGTACAGGGAAATCTTGATTATGGTGGAATTTGGATAATGGATATCGTTGTGTCTCTTTCAGAATGGCCTTAGTGAACTTAATTTTGCAATGTTCAAATAAGCGTGACTCATTTAAATAACTGAGTTTAATTGACCTTGTCACCCAGTTCAGTATAGACAGTTTTAGTACTTAAGCAAAAAATGCTTAAGTGAGAGGTAGCATGCTACTACATGGTGGTGTTGAAAATGATAGATACAGTGTCCTAGCCCCAATAGTTACAGCATAGTTATAGCAAGCCAGGTCCCCTATTGGAAGGCGGGGGAGAGCCAATGATAAAGAGGTGATTTCTTAGCAAGTTGTGTTTTGTGTTCCTGAATGGTAACCAGAGACAAGCCCATGATGATGGAAAGCCCACAGCCACTGTGTGCAAAGGCAGATCAGCCTTTCCTTCCTGTTTCCCATCTGAATAATTGGTATTTTTACTGGCTCACTCCAGTGTTCTGCTTATTCTAAACTATCTAACATGGTTTTAGCAATTATATTTTTTTCATTTTTTACTGCTTAAGGCTGACTTTCAATGAACTTATATTTAGAGCATACAATTTGTGAGATCAGATTTAACTCAAGATCAAAAGTGAAGTGCACAACCACTCTTCCATGTTAAGGAGTCTACATTTTTTGACAAAATATGACATTAAAAGCCTGAAAATAATCCCAGCTTGTACAGTTTTAACATAAGCAAATTAACAATGAGTCTCTCAACAAAAGATGTTTTGCATTATAAATATATAAATTTTGACATATATCTGAGCAGTTCCCTCTCTGATGCTTTCAGATTCCTTCATCCCACTCCCATTCCCTAGCCCAGACAACCACTGATTTCTAGTACAGGTGATTTACATTTTGTAGAGCTTATATAAAAGGATTATACAGTTAAATACTCTTTTTCTGTTTGGCTACTTTTTCATTTTGTGTATTATGAGTTTTTTTATGTGATTGTGTGTCAAGATTTGTCCTTTTTTACTACTTATTTATTAGTATTTCATTGTTATGATGTACCATATTTTGCTTATTCATTCACTCACTAAAGATCATTTATTTTTTTCAGTTTGAGGCTACAAAAATTAAACTGTTACAAATATTTGAATATTTTGTGTTTTTGTATGAGCATATGCTTTTGTTTCCCTTGGGCAAATACTTAGACTTACTAGATCAATTGGGATCACTGGTTTAATTTTTTAATTAACTGTCAACAAATATGGCATATAACTTTTTTTTTTTTTTTTTTTTTTTTTTTTTTGAGACCAGGTCTCACTATTTTTGCCCGGAGAACCACAGGCTCACATTGCCTGGGGTACCACAGACTCAACAATCCCCAGCCTCAGCTTCCCAGGTTGCTGGGATTACAGGAGCGCACCACCATTCCCAGCTATTTTGGGGGACTAGGTCTCACTGTGTTGTCCTGGGTAGGACTCAAACCATGATTCCTAGTCCCCGCCACTTCATAGACTGAAGCTTACAGTCACACACCACCATGCCCGGCTTATATAATTTTTAAAAAAAATATATAGATTGAAAAGTTGAGGGTATATGAAGTCTCCTATGTGTATGAATGGTTCTTTATGTATAATATGTTTATATATTATATATCTGTATTTTTGTACTTTTATATATCACAAAAAATACACATTCCAGAAATAAAACATTTTATTCTCAGCAAGTAGGATTACTTTTGTCACTAATTCTAGTTCAATGAAACATCATACTTACATATCCTCAAAGCAGAAATAAATACTTACATTTCATCTAGTTATTGATTAATTCTAGGTCCAATTTATTTAGTGTTAACCAAAGTTATAAATAAAACACCAATATATGTGATTTATGATGAAGTGATTATTAGCTTATTACACCAACTAATATATACCAGTATTTGAAAACTGCCGTTATTCAGTGTTAGTATCATAAAGACATCTTTTGTTGATATACTCATTTTTTAATTTGCTTATATTAAGACTGCACAAGTAAGGAGATCGCCTGAAACTTATTTTCAGGCTATTAAGTATCATAGTTTGTTGGAAAAAAGTGATAGGGTCTTAAAATAAAAGAGTGATTGGACACTTCACTTTTAATCTTGAGTGAAATCTCATCTCACAGGTCAACAATGTATATTATGGTTTGGTCTTCTGGTTTACTGTGTACATATGACTCCAGTCCCTCCTTGCTTGGGAGTGTTTCCTCGGAGAAATCTGAAGTCAGCCTGACAGTTTTTCCTTTGTAAATTGTCTATTTCCTTTCTCTGGTCAGTTTCATTATTCTTTCTTTATCTTGGACTCTTGGTAGTTTTACTATTGTGTGTCTTGCTGTGGTTTTCCTTTCATTGAAGTAGTTTGGTGTTATTTTGGCCTTTTGTATGTCTATTTTCATTTCTTTTTTTAGGTTGGGGAAGTTCTTCATTATTTCCTTAAATAACTTCTTGGTTCCCATGACTCTCTTCTTCTTGTATTCCAATGACTCTGATATTTCCTTTCCTCAAGGTATCTGATATATCTTTGACCTTTCCTTCTGTTTTCTTTCTGTGTATTTCTCTTTCCTTCTCTCTATTGGTGTTTTTTATCTCAGTCTCTTCTGGGTTACTGATATGTTCCTTTATTTCCTCTAACCTATTTTTATGACTTGTCTCTGCCTTTTTTGACTTTTGGGTTTCCTTGCCTCCTTTTTTTAAGGATTCAATCTTATCCTTCAGCTCTTTGATAAGTTTCTCATATCAAGTTTCTCTTTTTAAAGTTTTTCTTTTTCTTCTCTTAGCTCTTTAATGTGAGTTGGGATTCTTTCTCACTTTTTTTTTTTTGCTCTTTGGTTCAGTCACTCATAGCTATTTTCTCCTTTAGTTTTTCTATCTTATCTTTCATCTGTTTGTTCTTATGAGCAATTAGGATTCATTGTTTGACTGGAGACATTATTCTTCCCTGTCCTCATAATTGGATTGTGAGGGTTGTCTTTCTTTTGGTGGAGTATTTCTTCCTTGCTTGAACATTTGTGCCTTTTTTTTCTTTCCTGTTTGTCTTCAGATTTACTCTATGCATTAAGACACTGTGGTGCTTGTATTTGTTGGTATGTTTCTTGGTGTCCTTTGTCTTTCAGCTGTTGATTCTCCCTACTCCTTCTTGGGAGATTCTCCTCCCATACACACACACACTCTTGTCTGTTAGGGGAAATTTTCTGTTCTATGGCTCCTTGTTTTATTTTGCTAGGTCTACTGTTGCTCATTGTTTGGGTTGGCTTGCCTTGTTCTCCCCTTTAGCTTGTGTATGCATGATTTTCTGTGTTGTAGATGCTAGTTGATTATTTCTCTTGGCTCTGTGTGTCCACCCAGTCCTGGAATCTGACTGGGAACTTCCAGTGAATTGCTGACTTTGTTTGGACTGCTGAGAGGCCAACGCTGGGTGCCCTGAAGTTTCACTCCCAAACTTCATTCCATGCTGCTGAAATGCTAATAACCCCATGCCACCAACCAACTGGGTTATTTGGCTATGTCTGTTACTGTCTTTAGGTTCTTTATCTGTGCTGGGCTCACAGCAGGTTCCCTGAGTGGGAGGACCTCACTCAGCTAGGCCAGGAGTGGAGTCTGAATGGGAGAGCCAGCGTCTGTGTAGATGCTGGACCGACATCTTAGCACAGAAGGGGGGGGGGTTGAGTGTTGGAAGCTGAGTTGCAGGGTGGGGTGGAAGTGCAACCCTGGGCACAGTAGGATCCCCCGAACTGGTATGCCTCACTCATCTAGGCCAGGAATGGAATCTGAATGGGAGAGCTAGTGTCTATGCTGATGCTGAAGCGATGTCTTAGCGCTGAAGGGGGATGGAGTGTTGGAGACTGAGTTGCAGGGCAGGATGGAGGTGCAACCCTGGGAACAGCAGGTCTCCCCAGCCAAAATGCCTCACTCACCTAGGCCAGGAGTGGAGTCTGAATGGGAGAGCCGGCATCTATCGAATCAGATGATTTTTTTAATTTGATGTTATATCTGTTTCTGTTTATATTTTGATACTTCTGTCTGCATTCTCAGCATTCTCATTTGTAACTGAAAATTTTCAGCATCACTACTTTTCTAACATAAACACATAATGTTAAAATTCTCTAAATATCTCACTCAATACAGTTACAGAAATTTTAATAAATGAAATTCTTGTGATCATAGTATTTTAAACAGGTTCTATTAGCACACCAAAACCAGCTTTGAGTATGATGGACATTTTGACATTGTTAATTCTTCCAATTCATGAGCAGGGAATATCTTTACTTTTTTTTTCTTTTTTTTTTTTTAGCTTTGTTGCTATCTTTCTATTTAACAGAGTTTTACAGATTTCATTGTGTAAGTCCTTTACCTCCTTTGTTAAATGTTCTTCTAGGTATTTAATTCTTTTTGATGTAATTGTAAATGGAATTATTTTCTTGATTTCCTCCTCTGATTTTTGTATATTGACTATAACCTGTCACTTTGCTGAAATGATTTATAGTATATGTATTTGTTTGCCCACAAATAATGATAGTTATAGTTTTCCTTTTCCAATTTGAATTCCTTTTTGTCCTTTTACCTAGTTACTTTAACTAGCACTTCACCGTTGACATATTAGCTATATATTTGCATATATGACTTTTATTATGTTGAGGTACATTCCACCTATCCCCAGTTTTTTGAGGATTCTTTCATAAATGGAAATTGACTCTTGTTCAATACTCTCTCGGCATCTGTTGATATGATCAGGTTTTTTATATTTGATTGATGTAGTGAGTTATGTTGATTGGCTTTTAGATATTGAGCCATTTTCTGGAATGTATACCATTTGGTCCCTATATAATCCTTTTAATGTATCGTCGAATTTTATTTGCTAAGATTTGGCTGAGCATTTTTGTATCTATATTCATCCAGGAGGTTGGTCTATAGTTTCCTTTTTTGTGTTGTATTTCTCTGGCTTTGTTATCAGGGAATGCAATAGATGGTGCTGTATGTCACAGAGAATAAATTTGTAGCTGCCTCTTTCTGGCTTGTGGGAAAAGAACATGGAGCTATCTGTAGCTAGTGAAAGATGTAAGGAGGGTACGGGGCTATTCTTGCCTGTGGTACAATGGGTAGCCCCCCTATCTGGGTTTATGACCTGTGTTTGTAGACAGGGCTTTTCATGTGTCCAACACATTCTAGCACTGTTTCACATTTGGCTCAAATTTCAAAGAAAGTGGAAGGAGTGTGTCTCCCTTTGTGTACTTTGTCTTCTTCACTGGGAGTCCTATTCCCTAACTCACCCCAAAACTTTTTTGTGTATCTCCCACAGTTGGTTACATCTACCTTAAGCAGATCTGCCTCCTCTGCTACTGTCCTATCACAGGATGAATCAATTACTGTCCCTGCTGGCCAGTGCTTTCCACCTACATTTGTTGTTTAGTGTTGAATTTCCTCTGCTTCTATTCTGCTCCATGTGATCAAAATGGGTCTCTGATGCCCAGAAGTTACTGCAGCTTCACTCCAAGTCATAGACTCCTCTGAGCTCAATGTCTGTCTGAATTTATTTATTTTTCTCAGGAGTAAAGCCAGGGAACCTCCTCCAATGATATTGTCCCACTTTAATCTCTTAATTTTTTTGAGAACTTTGCATACTGTTTTTCATGATGGCTATACAAATTTACAATCCCTCCAATAATGCCCAACTCTCCATTTTTTCCCTCAAATAATGCCATCATTTTTATCTTGTCTTTTTAATCAATCATTCTGATGGGTGTGAGTTGATATCTCATTGTGAAGTATCACAGTGAATAGTGACAAAGTGCATCTTTTCATGTACTTTGTCAGCCATATATCTTTGGAAAACGTCTGTTCATTTACTTTGCCCATTTTTAATTTGATTTTTCATAGGTGGTGAGTTCTATAGTTTGTTTATTTTGCATATTAACCTTTTATAAGATCAGTTGTCTGTAAAAATTTTTTCCAGCTCTGTAGCCTGTCCCTGATTGTCCTTACTTTTGGAGCGGGGGGTGGGTTGTACGTAGATAACTTATTAAAGTAATCCCACATTTTTTTCATTTTGTTGTTTGTGCTCTAGGTTTCATGCCCAAAAAAATCATCACCAAGACTTATTTTTTTTCTTTCCCAAAAATGTTTATTTATTTACTTATTTTACATAAGTGTTGATTCCCTTGGCTATATCCTCCCTAACCTCCACTCACGCCAACTCTGATCACTCTAGCTCCTCTCTTGTTGCTGTTTATTCGATCATGTTTTAGCCCATAGGTCTCTTCCTTTTCTGAAGAATTGTCTTTTTTCCCAGGCAAGATTCTGGGTTCCTGGGTCTCAGTAGGTCGTGTTGTTTAGATTTCGATTCTTGACTTTGTGGTAGGTTTTCTCTCCAACTCCTTTGAAGCTGCTCAGTGTTTCATCCTTCTTGTTGGTTGTCTCTTCCATTCTGGTTTTAGTTCTGTGTTGCTGCTTCTTTGCCGTTTTGCTGAACTCTGGCTTAGAGAGTCAGTCTCCCAGTCCTTGTTAGTAAGTAAGTTCCATGTAGAGAGAGACATTAGTGCATAGTTAGTCCAGATGTGTCCTCTCCATTTGCCATTTGCTGCTCCACTTTGGGGCTCTGCCATGATTCTGTGGCCTACCTATGTCTTTATTCTTTTACTCAACCCAGATATTCTACCCAGAATATTTCCTTGACTCAGATTGATAGTCAGTAGATCCAGAGAAAGGATCAATTTTTCTTTTCTTCACCTTCAATTTCTTTCTTTTTAAAAAAATATTTATTTATTTATGTATTTATTTATGTATTTATGTATGTATGTATGTATTTATTTATTTATTTATAAATTTCACAACATTGTAATCCCAGGGATTTACCCCCCTCACTCTCCCCTCAATCCCCCCCCCTTCCCTCCTGCTCAAAGTTGTGTGCTTCAGTTTGATGCTTAGCTTGTTTTGACTTTTCCTCAAGGCTTTTGTTTATTTTTTCACTATATCCCATATATTAGTGAAACCATTTGGTTTCTGTCTTTTTCTTTCTGGCTTGTTTCTGCTAGTTTGATTTCTTCTAAGTACATCCATGTTGTTATAAAATCATCGAATTTCTCATTTTTAATTGATGAGTAATATTCCAATGTGTATATATACCACATTTTTTTCATGTAGTCAACTGTTTTGGGGCATTTAGGTTGCTTCCATGTCCTTGAAATTATAAATTGTGCTGCAGTAAACATCCTGGCACAGGTGTCCCTTCCCTTTGTACCCACATTGAGGTTTCTTTTGGGTAGATTCCCAAGAGAGCAATTGCTGAGTCAAAAGATAGTTCCATTTTCATTAAATTGAGGGCCCTCCACACAGCTTTCCATAGTGGTTGGACCAGTTTACATTCCCACCAGCAGTGTAGTAGTATTCCTTTTCTCTCTACATCCTCGCTGCAATTCTTGTTGCCTGTTCTTTGGATGTGGGCCATTCTTACTGGTGTGAGGTGGTATCTAATTGTGGTTTTGATTTGCATTTCCCTTATTACTAGTGACGTTGAGCAATTTTTCATGTGCCTTTTGGCCACTGGTATTTCCTCTTTGGAAAAGTATCTTTTTAGTTCTCCCCATTTTTTGATTGGGCTTTTGTTTTGTTTTTGTTTAGTTGTGTGAGTTCCTTGTGGATCTTCGTTATTAAACCCTTTTCACTTGTGGAGGGCAAAAATTTTTTCCCATTCGGTTGGGCATCTTTTAGTTTTTTCTGTTGTCTCTTGCTGTACAGAAGCTTTTTAGTTTGATGTAGTCCTATCTGTTTGTTTTGCTTCATTTTTTTTGCCATCTATAGATATTTCCAGAAAGGAGAGTTTTGCCCAAGTTTTCCTCAATGTATGCTATGGTTTCAGGTCTGACCTCTAAGCCTCTTATCCATTTTGAGTTGATTTTTGTACATGGAGTAAGGGAGTTTTCTTGGTCCATTTTTTTTGCATGTCTTAGTCCAATTTTCCCAGGATCATTTATTGAAGAGGCTATCTTTGTTCCAAGGTAAGTTTTTCACTCCTTTGTTGAAGATTAACTGACTATATATGTGTGGTTTTGTTTTAGGGCACTCAATTCTGTTCCATTAGTCTGACTGTTTTTGTACCAGTACCATGCTCTTTTAATTATTATGGCTTTGTAGTATAGTTTGAAGTTTGGAATTGTAATACCTCCATTTTCTCTTTTTCTGGTCAGGAGGCTTTTTGATATACGAGATCTTTTGTTATTCCATATGAATTTCATTAATTTGTTCTATCTCTTTAAAAAATGTCATTGGGATTTTTATTGGGATTGCATTGAATCTGTAGATTATCTTTGGTAGGATGGTCATTTTGATAATATTAATTCTTCCAATCCATGAACAGGCAATGTCTTTCCATTTCCTTATATCTTCTGTCTTTTTGAGGAGCGTTCTAAAATTTTCTTTGTATAATTCTTTCACGTTTTTGTTAAGTTTATTCCCAAGTATTTAATTTGTTTTGGTGCGATGGTAAATGGGATGGTTTTTCTGATTTCTTCTTCCTCTGTTTGACTTTTTGCATATAGGAAAGCCACTGACTTCTGTGTGTTGATTTTGTATCCAGGTACCTTATTGAACTGGTTTATTATTTCAAGTACTCTTTCTGTGGATTTTTTTGGGTTTTCTATATAGAGAATCATGTTATCAGCATATAATGATAGCTTCAGTTCCTCTTTGCCTATTTGTATTCCTTTTATGTCTTTCTCTTGCCTTATCACCCTAACTAGGACTTCCAGTACAATGTTAAAGAGTAGTGGGGAGAGTGGGCATCCTTGCCTAGTTCCAGATCTCAACTGTAATGATTTTAGTTTTTCCCCATTTAGGATGATATTTGCCATAGGTTTGTCATAGATGGCTTTTATGTTGAAGTAAATTCCTTTAATCCCTAATTTATCAAGGGCTTTTATCATAAATGGATGCTGGACTTTGTCAAATGCTTTCTCTGCATCTATTGATATTATCATGTGGTTTTTGTTTTTCTCTTTGTTGATGTGGTGTATTATGTTAATTGATTTCCGGATGTTGAACCATCATTGTGCCCCTGGGATAAATCCCACTTGATCATGGTAAATGATGCTTTTAATGCATCCTTGGATTCAGTGCGCCAGAATTTTGTTTAAGATTTTTGCATCTGTGTTCATTAATGAAATTGGTCTATAGTTTTCTTTCTTGGTGCTGTCCTTATTTGGTTTTGGTATGAGTGTGATGTTTGCTTCATAGAATGTGTTTGGCAGTTTTCTTTATTTCTCAATTTTTGGGGAAAGCTTTAGTAGTGCAGGCATTATTTTATCTTTGAATGTCTGGTAGAATCCATTTGTAAAGCCATCAGGTCCTGGGCTCTTGTTTCTAGGTAGAGTTTTGATGATGCTTCAATTTCGCTGCTTGTGATTGGTTTATTTAAGTTCTCTAGATCTTCTTTGTTTAATTTTGGAGAGTTGTATCTTTCTAAGAATCTATCCATCTCATCCAGGTTGTTGTATTTATTCCATATAGTTGTTCATAGTAATCTCTTATTATCCTTTGGATTTCTTTTGTGTCTGTTGTAATTTCTCCTCTTTCATTTGTGATTCATCACCAAGACTTATGTCAAAGAACTTGATACTTATTTTCTGTCAACAGTTAATTGGTTTCAGGTCTTACATTTTAGTCTTTAATTCACTAAGACTTACTTTCATAGGATAGTATAATATAGATATCTCATTTTGTTCTTTCAGAGGTGAATATCCAATTATCAAAAAAAATTCATTGAGTATTATTATTGACTATCTTTTCAAATAAGCTATCCACATATGCTTAAATTTACTTATTAATAAAGATTCTATACTATTGGTCTATTTGTTTATATGCCAGTACCATACTGTTTTTATGACTTTATATTGTAGTTTGAAATTAGGAAATAATACTGCCTCCTCCTGCCTTGTTCATTGTTTTTGGAATTTGATTATTTATTTCATGTCTTTTGTACTGCATATAAGCTTTTGAAGAATTTTTCTTCTTTTGTGAAAAATGCCATTTTAACCTCACTAAGAATTATATTGGATATCTGGATCACTTAGTAGTATTGACATTTTAACAATATTCTTTGACTCCGTGAATATTGGATCCCTTTCTATTCTTTGTGTGTCTTTTCCAGATTCTTTCAAATTCTTTCAGTGTCTTATAGTTTTCAGCATAGAGCTCTTACTCTTTCTCATTTATTTTCAAGTATTATCTTGGTTTTTATACTATTGCAAATGGGATTGATTTTTTTTTTCAGAAATTTTATTGTTTCTGTGGAGAAATGCTCCTGATTTTGGATTTAATTTTCATGTTCTGCAACTTTAATGACTTTGTTGATTAGATCTAGTAGTTTCTTAGAGTGTTAAGATGTCTACATATAAAATCTTCTCATCTACAAATACAGACCATTTTATTTTTTTTGTTTTTTTAATGATTCAAGTTATCTTTATCTTTTTTTTAATTTTTAAAAAATTTTGTGGGAAGAAAGCAAGTTACATACAGATAGGTATACATATTACAATACCATAATTATGAAATTATAACCATGCAAAATAATATATTATTTACTGATGTGTGATTTAAAAGTTTCAAATGCCACAGGAATGACAAACATCAAACCCAGTGCTGACTATTATTGCTGGGAATGAATAATGGGGAATAGGATAGAAGAGATATCCACAGAGAATGTCAACTATCTCTGTGTTGGCTGATTTTTTTTAATTGAAATTAAATTTTGTTTTAATTTTACATTTATATGTGTTTTTACATTTAATTACATTATTGTGTATCCTGGGTCTTTCCTACTACCCTAACACCTGTTAACCATCATCCTACTTTTTTGTGCCCTTTTTCTCCCCCACTTTCTTCCCCCTCCTCCTCTCTTGCTCTGTTGTTTAGTCCCATTGGTTGTTTCTAATTTTTCTTTTTCATTTGTTTGTCTTTCCCTATATCCATCATATAAGTGTGACCATCCTGTATTTCTTTTTCTTTTTTGACTTATTTCTGCTAATGTGCCCTAGTTTCATCCATGTTGCTGTGAATGACATATATTTGTCCTCCTTGATTGGTGCGTAGTATTCCATTGTGTATATATACCACATTTTTTTTCAGCCAATCGTGAGTTTTGAGGTATTTGGTTTGTTTCCAAATCTTGGCAATTGTAAACAGAGCTGCAATAAACATGCGTATACAGGTGTCCTTTTGAGTTAGTGTTTTCATGTCCTCTGGGTAGATTCCCAGTAGTGTGATTGCTGGGTCGAATGGTAATTCCACTTTCGATTGTTTGAGGGTCCTCCACACAGTCTTCCATAGTTGTTGGACCAGTTTACACTCCCACCAGCAGTGTAAGAGAGTTCCTTTTTTTCCACATCCATGTCATCACTTGTTGTCTGTTTTATTTATGTGGGCCATTCTTACTGGTGTAAGATGGTATCTCAGTGTGGTTTTAATTTGCATTCCCCTGATTGTTAGTGATGTGGAGCATTCTTTCATGTGACTATTAGCCATCTGTATCTCCTCTTTGGTGAAGTGTCTTTTTAGTTCTTCTCCCCAATTTTTGAGTGGGTTTTTTGCTTTGTTTTTGTTGAGCTGTAGGAACCTTTGTGGATCTTTGTTATCAGACCCTTGTCAATTGTCTGCAGGATAAAAATTTTCTCCCAGTCGGTTGGGTTTCTTTTTGTTTTGTTTATTAAGAGACCATTTTATTTTTTCTTTTCTACTGCTGATGGCTTTTATTACTTTTTCTTGCCTAATATACTATTGTGTTTATTGTTAAAATTTATACTCTTCTTATTCCAAACAGACAAAACAAGCAACAAATCCATCCTCTAAAGTCCTGTGAAGTTGATATTGTTAGATAGAACAGTTCTTGTTGTGTTTCATAATGTACAAAAGAAAAAGGAGAATA
Source organism: Uropsilus gracilis (assembly GCA_004024945.1). Taxonomy (NCBI): domain Eukaryota; kingdom Metazoa; phylum Chordata; class Mammalia; order Eulipotyphla; family Talpidae; genus Uropsilus; species Uropsilus gracilis. The sequence goes on from PVHY01003417.1 coordinate 19,021, forward strand.
TAATTTTGTATAAGATGTAGTATCTTAAAACACATCAGTTGCTTAGGAGAAGCAAAGGGTATTCCTTAGATATCTCTCATTGTTCTCAGAATTGGGACAGAAGGAATAAAGTGTTATTTTATGTTGCTTCCCTGCAGTCTTATAGATCCTCCAAAGCACACCTGTGGCATATGCAAATGCTTATTTTGGACAGAATATGGAAGAAGTGGTGTAGATGTTGTTAATGGTAAATTACAATCCCATTCATCCAAAAGGGGATGAAATTTTTATGTTTTTGGTTGGTTTATAACATGAACAGTGAAACATTTTTTCTGTCCTTTGTAAATGATAGTGTAAAAACAAACCATGGTTTATTGTTAAAACTTATATTTTATACTCATTATAAGAATATTTTGCTTATATATAAACTTTTTTTTATCAATTTCCTCATTAAAAGCTATACTACCCCATACTGTTATTTAAAAAACAAACTTCACATTTTGTTTTTCTATAAGAGAAAATCTGTCTTTTGGGGTTAGTAGATAGATATTCTATTCTTAAAATGTTTTTAGCATGTATAAAAAATATTTGAACTTTTTCCCATTTGCATTCTTATTTGTTTTCTGTCATGTTTAACAAATTTAAAACACAAATAAGTGATAGCAAATGTTACTAGAGTTAAAATAGAATTTATTCTGACTATAACCTAGTGATGTTTTGTGGACTAGCAAAGCTGATAAATTAGGTGCTGTTGTAGGGTTCAGCTGGAGCAAATGAAAAAAATTTATCAGAAACACAACAAAAATGAAACACTGAATCACTACAATTTTTTTAAGACTAGAGAATCAATCAAAAGTTCTAGAAGTAACTTGAGTTTAACAGAATGACTGTAGATATTTAGCAATTAAGTAGTGCTATTTTCTGAAAGATTTATGATCCTTGCTTTATTATGAACTTGACTAATATAGGAACCATATAAATTATGACATATAGCTCCAACCAGTTAAAAAGGATGAAAAGCTACATCCTTCAAGAAGTATACAGAAAATAAGTCCACATGCTGAAAATGTTAAGGTTTAAAATACTAGCTGAGCTGCCATCTGGAACTATATCAAACTCAAAAGCTTCTACACAGCAAAAGAGACAATAAACAAAACAAAAAGAAAACCAACTTGAATGGAAAAAAAATTTTGCCCTCTGTATAAGTGATAAGGGTCTAATAACAAAGATCCTCAAGGAACTCACTCAAATTAACAAAAACAAAGCAAAAAGCCCAATCAAGAAATGGGGTGAAGAGCTAAAAAGAACTTCTCAAAGTAAGAAATAAAAATGGTCAATCGGCATATGAATAAATGCTCAACATCTCTAATAATCAGGGAAATGCAAATCAAAAAAACCACAATGAGAAACCATCTCACAAGGGTAAGAATGGCACTCTCTCTCTCTCTCTCTCTCTCTCTCTCTCTCTCTCTATATATATATATATATATATATATGGCAACAATAAATGCTAGGGTGTATGTGGAGCGAAAGGAACACTTAACTTACACTGCTAATGGGAATGCAGTTTTGTCCAGCCACTATGGAAAGCTGTGTGGAGAACCCCTAAACTGCTGAAAACGGAACTGCCATTCGATCTAGCAATCCCACTGCTGGCAATCTATCCAAAGCTTACAAAAACTCTAATCCAAAAGGACACTTCTACCTGGATATTTATTAGCGCTTTTTAGAATAGCCAGGATATGGAAGCAATCCAAATCCCCAAAATAGATGAATGGTACAGAAATCTGTGGTGTATGTACCTGATGGAATATTATTCGTCAATCAAAAAAGACCAACATGTCACTCGCAGCAACGTGGATGGAGCTAGAGGGAGTCATGTGAGCAGAAATAAGCCAGAAAAAAAAATGAGAAATACTGAATGGTCTCACTTATATGAGGGACATAGGGAAAACAAACAAACAAATGGACAAGAATAATTTAAAATTGTCAACTGATACGAAGCATAGAGCATGAGGGGGGAGGAGAGAAAATCAAGGGAGGGGTGGGCACAAGAGATTAAGATGGTTCACAGATGATAAGGTGGTGGGAGAATCTTGGTGTAGACAATGATATATTTATATATGTACAATCAAAATAAATAAAGTTAAAATAAAATAATTAATTAAAAATAAATAAATAAAATGCTAGCTCAGGAAAAACATGCTTTGTTTTTTTATCTATGTCAAACTGTGAGGTAGCAGTTTTAATACTTAGTTTATACACACACCCTATTATCTGTAATATAAAATTTAGCATACATAATAATATTCCAGATCATTCACAACAAAAAATTATAGAAATCGAAGTCATTATAATGTCTCAAACAAGAAAATGTCAGAGAGTTAATTTTGATGAGAATAATGATGATTAAAGTCATAACAAGGAGGTTTGGAAGGTAAATCCGTAAATAGGGAATTACCTTGCTTCATTTTTAACTAAATGGTCTATACTTCTTTTGAATTTTAAGGGTTGACAACTTGAGATGGCAACTTGAAATTAACATAGAGCTTTAACACTTAGATGTGATAAATTTTACCAACCAATAACTACTTAGTTATAATTTTACTATTTTATAGTTTGCTCTTCCTTGTTCTCTCTCCCACCATTTCATCTTTAAAAAAAAACTAATTTGTGAGCATTTTAAATTATGAAATTTAAAGCAAACTATGAAAATATTTTACATTTTCAAAATGAGCAAGTACAGACACTAAAAAACTATTAATAATGGATAATTAGAGCTTTCTGGCTAAAGAAGCAGCTTTTCAAATGAGCCGTTAAAGTAGGTTAATTTTTTTTCGTAGTTTATCTCAGTTTTAAGTTATTTTAACTGCTTAAATGAATCAGCAAAAGAGTAATTCATTACTTACAGATAGCGGAATTAAGGCCTATTTATAATAGAACTAGTCTTTATTTTTAGGAAAAAAATAGCTATTTTTGTACTGTGCTATTTCTCTGTTTGAAGTCATTCTCTTTTCTTCATTTAGGTTATTTCACAGTTGAGGATTTTGGGCAGATCAGTAACAGCTGGTTGCAAATTTGACAGAGAAATTTGGTCTAATGAACTTTCTCCTGTCCTCAATCTGTGGAAGAAATTAAACCAGGTTAGTAGTAGAATATTGCTTTTTTCCTTTTTTATCCTTCTCCCTGACCACCTTTCCAATTTTATGCCTACCTTCACTTTGAGTTTTCCACCAATTATTTAAATGGTGTATGTGTGTCTCAAAAATTATTTCATCAGGTTTAATATTTTAAGTACAACAACAGTTGAAATAAAAATCCATAGATTTGACCTTATAGCTTAAATCTGCCTTCAGGATTGATATATCTCTAAAAAAATTATTTAACAATTGTTAATTTAATGATAATAACCCTTCTAGATCATTGTATTATTTATCAAACAGATGAAAAAGCAATGTTCTTGTAGAATATAAAAATGTGAACATTAGAAGACTCTAAAGGGATCCTTAACTAGAATTTCAAATAGATACAGAGAAAATTAGGATGAAATTAAGATAATGGATAGTAGGTAAAACAATAGAACCTCCCAGATTTATCTTTTGATAATTCCTTGATAATTTTGGAATACTGTTATAGCAGGTAAAACTTTTCTCATGTAAAATTTCATGTATCAGAACCTCTGGTAAAGTGTAGGTGTAGAACTAAATGTTAAGATATGATCTTCACTGGCCTTGAGTACAAAGCTATGTGGTTTTCTAAATCATATAGAGGCAATTTTCAAATTGAATAAAAAGGCATTTTCATTTTTTTTCAATTCAAACCTCTTTTCTAGTGGTAGAGAGATAGTGTACTTGTCTGCTTTCTTTGATGTTTCTCACAATGTTACCATTCTCAATCCCCACTCTCTAGTCTTAAGTCCCATTCCCATACCACTTTAAATTTTAGTAAACACCAACTTTTTTACATATTTACAGACTTGGTCACTCATAAAATGAGTATTCAAAACAAGGTAGTCTGATAAAAGGTTTAACTTCAAAGTGTTAACATATCTGTGATTTGTGTTCCTTTTCAGTAAATATGGCATGATAAATTATTCTTTCAGAATGCAAACCTGATTCATCAAAAAGTGTCTCCTCCTAATGATCGACACAGATCTCCAATATTGTCATTCATAGTCCTTGAGCAGTTTAATGCCATTCGCTTAGTACAAAGTGTTCATCATTCCCTTGCCGCTCTCAGCAAAGTCATCAGAGGAACTACCTTATTGAGTTCAGAAGTCCAAAAATTAGCAAGTGCTTTACTGAACCAAAAGGTAAGTCAATAATAGAAGCATGTATTTTTATTTTTATTTCTTTATTATAAGTGATTTTTCCATCATGCATACCCCTATCAGGAATCTTACAGTTAACAGTAAAAGAAAAATTTTAAGGTAAATTTACACCCTAAAGGAATTAATTGGTTGATATAACAGAATGATTTAAGGGTTGCTAATATTAAGTAAAATTGACAGAAGAGCTTTAAATTGTCAGATAGTTTATATTATCTACCTGTCCAATTATATTGTGTATCAACATCTTCCATTTTTATTTTACTTTGCGGTATTTCCTCTTTACAGCATATGTTATACTAATCTTATTTCTTCTGAGCTCCAGGTATAATGGAAAGAACATATGTTCCCTGGTAACTCAAACAAAATTCTTGCAAGTACCTTTGATACATACCAGTTGTGGCCTGCGTTTTATGTCTACTCCTATACTAATTGTGTGGCAGGGAATACAAAATTCTTGCTGGCTAGAACCCCAGCCAATAGCCTATCCAAGTGTCTGGGGTGGGTTCAGCTCCATATATACAGGAAATATTCTGTGAGTAAGGGAAGAATGGTACCCAATGGAAAAAGTAGGATACTTTTCATATAAGAAAGGGAAATTAATCCACATTTTGCGCAATAATTGGAGCATTTTATCTGATAGTAAAATCTGCATATTTCAGATCTCTTTGATAGAAACAAAAAATATGAAGCAGCTTAGATTAATCTTAGCTATTTAGAGACTATAATCCTACAGAAATTGATGTCTTCAATAGAGTTCACTAGAGCTTTAGAGAATTTAGGAGGATAGAAAGTATTTTTTTTCATATTGTTTTCCCTTTAATAGTGAAAACAGTGATCGTCAACCTGAAAGTCTTCTTTTGAATAAAACATAACCTTCCTAGAACATTCTATAGCTTGCTGACTAATAATGAGATTTCCATCTTAATTTTTTAAAATTGCCATAGTTTTAGGGTGGTTTTCACAACTTTGTCATAGTTCTGCAGACTGGGAAATCCAAAGTTGAGTTGCCATCAAATCTGAAGTCTCTTAAGGTCTTTTATTCCAGATTTCCCAAACACTGTCTGTTTGTTGTGCCTTCACATAGTAGAGATAAAAGAATAAACAAGTTCTCTTCTTTATGAGAACACTAACACCACTGTAAAGACTCTGCCCTTATGATGTAATGATCTCATCAACACCCTATTTCCAAATATCATCAAGCAGGGATTTAGGAATTCAACATGTGAATATTGGGGGTGGGTGGGGAAGAACAAATTACCAGTTGTAATAACCGATTCTTTTTCATAGATGTAAAAAAACCTTATCTTTTTTAAATTGAGAATAATCCAAGCTTTGTACTGTTTCATGAATTTAAATAGTCCCTCTTCCTCCCCCACTGAATTGTGATTATGTAAACTGTAGATAATCTTATTAATTTATTTCGTATTCTATATTACATTTTAAATTAAGAAATATAACCTCTGAAATAACACTACTTTTGAAGTATTTTTATAATTTGCCTGAAGATTATTTTGTTAAAAATTCTTACATATTAAAAGTATGTATAAGTTATACCTCAGATAATGTTTGAGACTAGGCTGATTGTCAGTAACACAAGATCTGTAAAATAGTTTTTGACATTAATTTTCTCACGAGTTTTTCCAAAAATTGTGTACTTAGTACTATCCCACTTATTTCAGGAAAAATTAATTTTATATTGCATTTGTACATTACAAATTCTGTATGAAATGATATGATTTATGGTAATATTAGAGACATTGCAGTACTCGTCATTCTTTTCTGTGTTTGACATGATTGAAATAGAAATTTTCCTAGAGAGAATTAAAACTCATTTCCTTCACAGTTTCTGATATGTTAAAAACTTTTTTTTATAGAACATAAAATTAAAATAATCTATACACAGTTAACCCCAAAAGAGAGGAAATAAAGAGATGTCAGAAGTCAACAGTATTAGCAATAATAAAAGGGCCATCACTCGTTCCTACAGATACTAAAAGAATGAGTATTATTAAAACATTATGCTAATAAATTCAACAATTTAGATTATTTGTACAAAATTCTTGAACAGCTTAAAATACCAGTCTTATTCAAGAAGAAATGTAGACTGTGTCTATTAAAGTAGTGGAATTTTTATTAAAAACATACATACAAAAACAGCTCCTAAAATTCATTGATGAAGTCTAGTAAATATTCAAGAAAAAGAAAATACCAACTCTATGTAAACTCTTTCAAAAAATAGAAGAGGTGGAAATATTTACTACATTTCCTGTGACCAGCATGGCCAGGTAACAAAACTTAAAAAGATAATAAAACTTTTACTTCTTTTGTGAACACATAGGTAAAACTTCTCAACAAGATATTAACAGATTCAATCCCATAAAATCAAAAAACATAATACAGTGTGGTCATAGAGGGTTTATCCTAAGAATATAATTAAATTAACATTAATTTTCAAAATTAACCCTAACTGCTAATAGTCTAATAAAGAAAATCATGTAAACATTTTGTCATGATAAAAAGTTTCGGCAAATTAGAATTAGTGAATCTTCTAAGATGGATAAGATGCCACTTCTGAGACACAGTATTTTGTGACCTAATCTCAAAAGTGGCAGCTGATCATATTTACCATGTCCTTTCATTAGATGCAAGTCACTAGGATGAGTTCATCTAGGCAAGGGTTCAGAAGGGTGAGTCTACCAAGTGGCAGTGATTATGAGGAGCATTTTATAAGTCTCCTACTGTGGCAACTTACCACTTTCTGCAATAAACACTAAGAAAGGGAATGATCTTCCTGCAACAGGGGAAGCATAAAACTGAGGATGTGAAAATATGGTATATTAGTTTACTGTTTTCTGTAACTATTTATATTAATTTATTTACTGTCACAATAAATTTTACTTGAAAAAATCTTTTACAGAAACAGATACCTTAATGAAATGGTTCTTGATACATATTATGTGAATTATACTAAAATAATATCCTCATATACTAAATTGCAATGTCTTTGTATGTAATATTTTACATATAAAGTTAATTTTGTACCCTTTTAAATTGCAGTGTCCTCTCACATGGCAGAATAAGTGGGAAGGTCCAGAGGATCCCTTGCAATACCTTAGAGGTCTAGTAGCTCGTGCTCTTGCAATCCAGGTAAGACAGAGTTACAGTCATTATGTTGGAAACTCATGTGACCATCATATTATAGTTATGCATATCGAGAGAGCATTTTTTTTGCTCGAACTACTAAGACTATGCTTTTGTACACAGACTATCTTATATTCATTTCTCATTCTATCATTTATGATTCTATTATAAAAAGTTTATTCTCATAGTGTAGCTTTCCTAATTTTAAAGAATTTAGAGAAAAAATTAAAACTTAAATGTAGATGATTCATATGATATATTTAGTTACTTTTTGATCTGCTGTGTATATATGCCTAGGAATAATTTATGAATACTTGCTAAAAGAATGGAAAGACAGAAAGATGAAGGGCAGATAGTTCAGGAATGGCCTTAGGGAAACATGGAAATGTTCTGAAGTTCATCGTATGTTGTCATTTCATGGCTGAATTAAGTAATCACTTCATATATTTGTCACTATTATTTAGACTTTTTATAAAGGACAGGAGTTATTTTTCACTTACTGCGAGTGTCAGTAATACACTATCTGTGTTAGTATACTTACTTGTACTGTGTGAATGTAACAATATATTGTTGATACTGAATTAATGCCATTTACAATGTTTTCACATTAATTTAATGTAGTTTTTTGGCATCATTGTTCATACTCAGTATATTCACTCTTGATCATAAAAAACAAATCTTTTCCACTGTGTCATTTCATAGGTATTTAGTCTTCATTAAAATGAAGTAATAAGGGTTGGTAACCCTAATTCTCAAAATAACTTCTGACAGATTGTGATTTTATCGTCTCTTCTGCCAGCTAGATAATTATTCACTATTTCTACTACATGTAAGGATATATATATATATATAGAGACACATATACTCATTCTCTTTCCTAGGTACTTTGTTTCATTGATGGCTTTGTTATTAAAATGGAACAATGTAGCTACCTAGGTGGGGAAGACACTACAAGGATGGGAAAGGTGATCAAGGAGAACTTAAACATTTCTTTTGCAAGAATCTTTGAAAATGGCATTGTTTGCTTTCTTATCAAGTATTCCAGCCAGTACTTTGCAGTTTGAACCCCAATCTGTAGCGTAAGGTCCCATACCACTCATCCAGGATCACATAGGAAAGTGGAACAGATTTGTGGGTCTGCAAGGAATGTTCTATATGTAATGTGGTAAATCATAGCAAACCAATCAGTCAGATACTGAACCTAAAGTATGTAATTGACCTACCCTACAAGGATCCTTTCCAGTTAAGCAAACAAGGACAACAGGATTATCCAAGCAAATGAGCATGCATCTAGCCACATAAACTAGAAGTGGGTGGGGAGTGGGGCTGCATGCCTTCTCACATTGTACCCTTAGGGCATGATCATTGAAATGCTTTTTGACAAGATGGACCCCTAAGCAGGGCTTGAGATTGTGGTTAGAGTACAGCATCCTATAATTAAGCAGATACCTGGTCATCAGATATATCCTCCCTAAAGCCTAAATGACATATTTTCACTTTTACCTCTGGCCAGGCTGTGTATGATATGCTATGTATGATATTTCCTTCAATAAAATAAGACCAAGTTCTCACTGCGTTTCAGCAAATATGCCATTAGCAACCTCTGCCAGGACTCTCTGCTTCTTTATCAGTGTGTTGTAAGAGTACCTAAACTACAGGGTTTTGCAAAGTGATGCTTTTGCTGAGAATTTATTAAGACTAGACCAAGTGAGGAGCAGGGGGAAGAATGTTTCAGACAAGAGGAAACCATGGTCCAGAGTAGACCTTATGCTTCAAGGTAACCAAAGCCCGAAGAAGGGGTGTTTGTTCACACACTGACGGAAGGGCAGTAAAAACAAGTTATGAGAAATTACATTTGGTCCTGAGGGAAAAGGGGCCATGGCAGAAGTGGTCATTTTTGCATTATGTAGAGGGCTTTAGTCATTGAGTTCTAGAAGTTAAAGATCCCCTGTTGAATGCTGGTACTGGAAAGCCAGAAACCCCTATGTCCCCAAGGAATGTGAACAAAGGAAGTGTTACAGGCAATCTGGCATTCACTCTGTGGTTCTCACTTTATGAGGTCCTTGGCAGCAAGGGTTTTTTTAAATGTCACTGTTTTCCCAGTACCTAGCTTACTATCTGTAAATGAAAGAATGAACAATGCACAGACTGATTGTTTTATTTTGCAACTCTAGAATTTTTCTCCTGGCTTCAATTTTTTTAGAAACAACTTTTTCTAATTGCTTTATTGGTTCTTGTTTTCCACTTTTTGTTTCCCCCTTCACCTATGGAACATCTCCTAGTACATATTTTTATTTTTTTGTGTTGATCATTTTGAATTCCAACATGTTCTCTTCCCATTACTGAAAATTTAGGGTTTAAGTATTTGCCTTTGATCCTCTGCCTTTATCATATTTTCAACTACTCACTTTTCTTTCTATAGAAAGTTCTTATCTTGCATGCTAAGTATCTTGAGGTCAAAATCTAAGCATTAAATGGAACTAGTTACTCTTATTTTTAATAAATGCCTTTCAGTATGGCATATGCTGTCATAAACTATATAAACTATAAACTATGTTTATAGTTGATTGGGAAAGAAAAATAACAAAGCAGTAACATTCAAAGCAGTAAAATGAAGTGCAATACTATAGTACAGTAGAAGTGCAAGTATAGCAGCAAAAATTATTTATCTCCTGCCCAAACTGCCCCCTAAGTCAGAAACACCTGCTGTATGGGCCTTAATGAAGTCTGAATTCAGCATGATTTGGCCACTATCTATTAGATTTCCAAAGTACTCCTTCTACCATCAGATTCTGATGTTACACTGGCTTCTTTTTACTCCTTTCCATCTCCCAGGGCTGGGAAGCAGATTCTTCTCTAGCATAGGAACTAGCATCTACACCTCCTTCACTATTACTGATTTTTTTTTTACTTCCCTTTCCTAAGAAACAAATTAATTCAGAAAGGACTAGACAAATCAAGTACCATCCTTGAGATTGGAAAATACTGCAACGAATAGTGTTCCTATAATGATGGTCTGGACTCAGTCCTGAAGCCTAAGGAATTAGATTCTTCTACTCTGAAGATTTGTGCTTTGATCCTAGTGTCTAGGATTGTTGTGAAGGGACTCAGTTTATGGCTTCTTTTCTTGCTCTGAGTCCTACAAGAGGCAAGACGATTAATAGTCTTTCTCACAAATTGAGTATATCTCAATTATTATCACAAATACATTATCACAACTAGAATTGATACTGAGAATTTTAGAGAAGAAACTAATTTAACCTTTAAGCATCTCAAGGTGCTATTTTTTTTAATAGCGTAGTGGTCATATGTTTATTAAAATATGTTAATTATTTTATAAGGATTATTTATAAATTAATAATTTTTGGGGTGTTTTTATTTTATATATATATATATATTTCACATCATTGTAATCCCAGGGATTTACCCCCCAACCCTCCCTTCCATTCCCCCCTTTCCCTCCTGCTCAAAGTTGTGCGCTTCAGTTTGGTGCTTAGCTTGTTTTGACTTTCCCTAAAAGTTTTTGTTTATTTTTTCACTATATCCCATATATTAGTGAAACCATTTGGTGTTACTCCTTTTTGTGTTTTATTCAAATGCACCCATTTCTAACATGTCTGCTAAGATGCTTGTTGCTTAGCTACACAGAACAGTCTTTAAACTTAACAAAGCACTTCTGCTTCTCACTTCACAAAGACTGATTTTCACTGAAAATTAATTGGGCAGTTTCTAGCTCTTCTCAGCTAAACCTGACTGTTCTCACAGGAGTCAGGATTAGCATTTTTAGATCTGTCTCATTTCTACTATCCTTTGGGGTTCATGAAAATAGCTCAACTCACTGCTTTAGGAGTAAGATATACTAGGTGCCTAAATTTAAGATTCAGATCATTTGCTTTTCTTCAGTGTGCCACTTTTAACATATTCAAACATTTAAAATAATCTAATAAAGGAGAGGAAAAGAAAATGAACATTTATAGGAACTAGGCATATACTGAATGTTAGGCAGATCTATACTAGAATCTAGTAACATTTATAATATGAGGTGCTTATAACTTCCATTTTTAAAGATGGGAAAAATGAAACCTACAGTTCAAGAATAGTATACAAAAAATAAGTGGTAAGTGAAAGAACACAACCTGATGTGACCTTAATGTTACAACAGGCCAGAAGTTTTGGTCATACATAAGTCTATCAGTGGCATTTTAAAAAGATGGTCATTCTCTCCACCTTAAAACCTTTTTTGTAAGTTGGATTCTAAGTCACTGCACATTTCTGATTTCTTCTGTCTTTTTGCTGAGTTGCTCTCTCTCCCTTTCCGTGCTCTGCTGCTTCTGGTGTTGGTCTGTCTCAGAACATGGCTCATGGAAGCTATCACACCTTCAGTGCCAGCCCATTACTACTCCGTTGTGTATCCCAGCATGCTCAGGATTTCCACTTGTATGTTTAATAAACACCCTTAATTCTACCTATATCATGCCTGAACTCTTGTCTTTTACTTTGACACTTGAGCTGCACAATCACCGCGCCCTTCTTGTGACCAGGCCACAGTGTAAAATCATTGCTAATTCTTCTGCTTGTACTCTGTGTCCATTCTACCAGAAAATCCTTGCCTCTACATTCAAAATAGACTCACAGACACTGCCCCATTCACACTTACTACCTGATTGGTCCCACTTCTCTGGTGTTTCCATTCTGATTGGTTCTCAACCCAGCAGTCTAAATGTTCTTGTTAAATGAACCTAAGTCAGGTCTTAATAAGTTCTCTGTTGGAGATATCCCCATGATTTCTCATCCATATTACCAAATTATACAACAGATTTGTCTAAAAAAATATTACACCAATCTATTTTCTTGCTACATTTTTTACTCCATTGCAGCCATAATGCTGTCCTCACTATTCAATGAAAACCCTCTCCCTTTAGAGATTTGTTTTCATGTTTGCTGTTTCCTCTACCTTGGATACTTTTCCCAATATCTGGTAGTGAAATACACTCATCTACTTCAGCTCTTCGCCTCCTTCAGGTCAGTTTGCCCATGAGGCCACCTCTGACCTTCCTAATTCAAGTTTTATTTGTCACCTTCTTCAGTGTATTTTTACCTTCTTTCCCCATTTTATTTTTTCCATAGTCTTTATCACTATTTAATAACAATAACTATCTGATTATATATTTATTTTCTGTGTATTCCTCCACCAAAATCAAAAGTTTATAAGATTTTTGTCTGTTTACTGCTCTACACAAGAACATAGAATAGTGGCTTATACAAATAGGTTCTTCAATTAATATGTTGATTTATATTTAATAAACATAAATTTGTATTTATAAGTAAATGGCTAATACATAAGTCTTTTCATGTTTCCCAGTCATCGTGATTTAGCCTCCCTGGATGATATTCTGTAGTATCCTGATTTCTGAGATTTTAGTAGCTATCTAAATCTACCCTATCATAAACAATAAAACTAAACATTATGTTGTTCTCCACAATCTAGTATTTGAAGACTTGTTTCATTTTCTTAAGAGATGCAAAATTTAAAAGTAGTTCTATAAAAATTACATTGTTAATTTTTTAATTCATTTTCTAAGATGTCATGCTCCAGTTTGGAGGGGTTTGTGCATTATTTTGCATTCCTGGGAAAGAAAACTATTTTTCTAACTCAGTAACTCTCATAGTTCTCACTATAGTGTTTTATTCATAGTATGTACTTCATAAAATTATTCAGTCTTATATAAAGAAAATGAAAATAGTAGTCTATGTGACTCTAAAGCCTGTAGATTCCTTGTTTTTAATATCTAGTACTCAGAAGAACTACTGTGTAGATGGTACATGTGTGTGTATTTATAACCATATATTATATATATATATATATATATATATATACACACCATATTTTAAAGTGGGTCATTGTTATTAGAGAATGAATTAAAAGTATATAACTAAAATTTCATCCAGTAAAATATTGTTATTATGATACCAATAAGTTACAGAATTTCAGGAGTCAAATATTTTATAGAGACAGTAATTTCTCAACACAAATTTTGTCTATGGCAACTCTCTACAAAAGTGGAATATTAAACTGTAGCCTATGGCATATGATGATCTGCAGTTTTATAGAACCAATCCTACAGACTATGCTATTTGTGCTGCTTGCACAAGATAAAACCTGGTTCTATAAATATATATAACTATATAGTTGGATAATTGACTTCCAAGATAACAGAATCTTCCTGAATTTTTATCTGCATGTCAGCTTTCATCACATGCATCCCAATTGTAGCAGCTTCCTGCAGTAGCATAATAAGGATCTTTAGGTGAAAAAATATGCAGCAAATATAAACTCTTAGGATAAGTTTAGTTTCTTGAAGACTCAGAAGGTTCCTGTAAACAAACTACTTTCACTACAAGTAGCCAATATCTGCAAGTAGATATTGCTAATATCTGCTATATAAACACTATTTTCAGAATAGTGTTTCACAACTTTCTTTGGTTTGTGCATCCATTGTTGCCATTGAGAAGTTTCTGTTACATCTTGTTTGAGCATATCTTATTAGTTTTTAACAATACAACTAAAAAATGTTCATGTCATGTAGTTTCTCATCTTTGGCCTGAAGAACAATAATAGAGGTTGACAGTTTTTCTACTGTAGTCAATACACCTGTCCTGTGAAATAAGATATTTCTGAAAATACTGTGGAAGGTTTTGAACAAAAACACTGTATACTTTTGATTTCTTAATCAATTATGACCATATTTGTTCTAGTGTCAGTAATTATTGCATGACATATTACTTGCTGGCTTTCCATACTGTCAGATTCACTTTGTTATTATTTATAGCAACTTCACAAGTAGAGAAAGCAATAATTATCTTTAATATTAATTTACATGTCACAATTTAAAAAAGAACTTCAAGTTATGTATACTTACCAGTTATCTTACAGTATACTATTATAATTCTACTAATAGTAATGCTTGTTTATATGCATGTAAAAGTTTCAGAAAATGTTCCTCAGTAAACTGTTTTTGAGAAAGAAATCTTGAACACAGATCCATAGCTCAAGAAAATCTCAAAACTCTTTATACTGCATACCCTAAAAATGGCTGGCAATCTAGATTGACAATTTTGTCAAGCTCTTTTATTTTTTAACTTTCATGAACTTAAGACCTCCATAAAATATTATTCCACAATAAATATTCTTTATAATGTCTAAACATTTTATGTATTGGTTCATTTAGGTTTTGGTAGGTTTTGGACTTCATTTAGGTTTTGGTATGTTTTGAACTTCATATTTGGTCTGATTGCATAAGAAATCAATGAATGGTTGATAGAAGGATATTAAAATATTCTCTTGGTGGATAAAGAATAGACCATAGGAATGAAGAATAGATATAGACATAATTAAGAGGTTATTGCAATCTCCAGGTTAGGCTACAATGGGATTGAGCAATGGAGTTCTAGATGTGAAAATGAAGAAGCAGAAAGTTTTTTTTATTAGATCTATGAATTTTACTATGAAACATGGGAGAGAGAGGTGAAATGCCTTCAGGTGTTAACTTGAGCAAAGGGTTGAATTTTTCAGAGTTAAAGTCCACTTAGTGAGGAGGGGGATGGTTTACAAAATTTATGATTTGAACATAAGTTCGTGTATGTTTTAAACAATATGGTGGAAGTGTCAGAAATGGCGAGATACAAAATTAAGAATCCTGGATATATAAAGCTGATCTATTAAGCCATCGGATGGAGTGGGTCTGGCGCACTCCAGTATTGAGAAGTCCAAGAAAGGAAGAGGAGTCAATAGTTGAAACTAAAAAATAGTAGTCAGGAATACAAGAAGAATGACTGGATGCTGCAGAGATTAAAATACCAAGAGAAGAAAGTGCCTTTAAGAAAAGTCAAAACTGACAACTGTGAAATACAATAAGATTAGGCAATTTTTAAAGGTGTTTTATATGAAACAGCACAGATTAACAGAATATTAGGTGTTGGGGAGGAGTAGACTGCTGTATTTTTGTGTTAGTTTGGTTTTTAATATAAGGGATATTACACTATTGCAAGTAAATATGGTAAAAATAAGGACAAAGGAAAAAAGAAAATGTTAGTGAATTTGAAAGGCAAGAGGAAGTATGTCCCTGTGTACATGTGGGAGGATTGGTGTTAACAGGAACTTGGACTATATATGCATTATAAATTGGTTAATCATAAGGAACCCATAAATCAGGGGGATTGTTAATTTGCCACACTAACAATTAAGTTCTCTCTCAGAAGTCATTCTTATAAACCTATTCTCACAACGCTTTGGGTCCTGTGTGGACTCTGGATGAGGTTAACCCATGCAACTTAAATCGTCCTGTCTTGGGAAGGGTTAGGCGGAATAGCAAGTAAAAATAGAGATAATCAAATTTTCTTCACAAGCTCTTTAAAGAAAATTACCAAATTATATTGTAAAGCAACAATTCCCTTGTGTCAGATAATGAGCCTAGTAACCCAGATTTATATTTTTTTATTTTTTTTATTAGAAAAATACCTTATGTTTAACTTGACTCTCCAGTATTCTAATACATTGGTGTATTAAGGGTAGAGGAATAGTATTTGGAAAGTAAGGTAAAGTATGTACTATTTCCAGTCAGATAAGATCGTGTTTTTTAAACTAACAAAGTTAAAGAAAATAGCAAAACTTCTTTTATTCAAGATAGCTGTATAGCTAAAGTTCCTCTCAGATCTTTTGTACAACTTGAACTTTTTTTAGCTAACTATATAGTGTTGGGGGTCATTAATCCAATTAAAGAATGGGTCAGCATTTTAAAACAGTTGACATTAACTTATACTAGCTGGCTCTTACCAAATTTCCATCAAAAGTTAATTTATCCCTCACTCTACATTATTATGAAACTGCAGAACTAGACTTAGTCAAAAGGTTTATTGTAGCTAAGTTATTTTAAGCAATGAGAAATATGTAACATGTTTGAAAGTTCATAAACTAGGTTGATAGTTTCTCTTGACTATCTCATCAATCTTTGTAATATTTTGTTTATGTTTTTATTTTTCCTTCTCTTGTTAATTCAAGATTTTGTGGTGAGAGATGCAATATTGACATTTTGAAAAAATGGGACCCAGAGTGCTATGAATTTTTTTGTCTTTTTATTTTGCTTTCAACTACTTGGTAAGCATGAGACAATGAAACTTAATCTTTTAAGATATGAAAGGTTGATCTAATAAAGAATGCAAAATAAGTAACATACATTTATAGTCTGAAAACCATTAAGAAATGTTATTCTTTTCCATCCTCATAGAAATCAATTGTATTCTCACCATACAAAGAGTTAGTATTTTCATTCTAACAATATAGAAAATTAGGTTATTAAGTTTAAAGAACTAGAAAGACAAATGTGCTGTAATAATCTACAGTGCTTTCCACTAGTATAAAATTGAGCATTCATGTTTTTATATGTTTTTTCGTTATAATATTTAGGAATACCAAATTCTGTTCATAAACTAGTATCTGGAGAAATTTACTATTCAAAATAAAAAGATAACCCACAGGTAAAGATTTCTTTCCCTATGGCTCCAAGTTTATTGCTGAACTTGGCATTCACATTCTTCAAGATGGTTAACATCTTCTTGAGGAATGAGAATACAAGCAAGATTTCATTCCCAAATATGATTTCTGTACTTTAGGAGGAGAAATGTAAATATTTACACAAGAACTGGCTCTACAGTATGGGAGGGGATAGCAGAGAGATTTCTTAGTGTCTAGGCTGCTTTCAATCTGTTTGGATTTCATGGAAATGAGAAAAATTAGGAACGAAAGAATTTATTTAAAAGCATATGATGTTGGAATTCTTCATAAATGCCCACCATTCCTCTTTCTTCAGAATTGTTTGGTTGAGAGATAGAGTGCAACAAAGCTAAAGAATATAATATAAATGGTTACACATTTGACAACAGTTTCATAATACATGAAGCAAAGCTGATATGATTGAGGAAAAACAGATAAATCCACAGTTAAAGTTGGAAATCTCAACACCATTCTCAATAGTTGAGAGAAAAAGTAGATAGAAAGTCAATAAGGATTAGACAGCTTGCATAACACTACTCCTCACTAGTTTAACTGATATTTATAGGACATTACATCTAACAACAGTGTGCATTCTTTAAAATGCACAGATAAATTTATAAAGAAACATCATAGAAGCCTGTCTTGAAAATATAAAATGATTCAATCAAAGTATGCATTTTAACCATAACAGAATAAGTTTAGAAATTAGTAACTAAAAGATGGGTAGAAAATCTTCAAATATCTGGAAATTAAATATATACTTTTTAATAATCTATGTTTCAAAGAAGGTGTCAAAAAGAAAATTTGAAATTAATATACCTGTCTAAAAATTAGGATACAACAAACATGCAGACTTGGGAGATGCTGTGACAAGTTAGTATAAATGATTTGTCAATCATCTTTTTTTTAAATAATCAAATAGTTTATTTATATATTAAATTTCACATTTTTGTAATCCCCAGGATTCACCCCCCCACCCTCCCTGACCATTCCTCCTCTGTCCCGCCCCCCACCCCAAAATGAGTACTTCAGTTTGGTTGTTAGCTTATTTTGACTGTTCTTCATAGCTTTTTGTTTATCTTTCCCATGTCCCATGTAATAGTGAAACCATTTGGTGTCTGTCTTTATTTTTTTTTTTTGACTTGTTTCTGCTAATATGATTTCTTCTAGAGGTGCATCCAAGTTATAAATTCGTCAAATTTGTCATTTTTAATTGATGAGTAATATTCCATCGTGTATATATACCACACCTTTTTCATCCATTCATCTGTTTTGGGGCATTTGGGTTGCTTCCATGTCCTTGCAATTATAAATAGTGCTGCTATAAACATCCGGGCTCAGGTGTCCCTTTGTACCCATATTGAGGTCTCCTCTGCGTAGATTCCCAGAAGAGCGATTGCTGGGTCAAATGGTTGTTCCATTTTCATTAACTTGAGGGTCCTCCACACAGCTTTCCATAGTGGCTGGACCAGTTTACATTCCCACCAGTAGTGTAAGAGTGGTCCTTTCTCTCCATATCCATGCCAGCACTTGTTGTTGCCCGTTTTTTTGATGTGGGTCATTCTCACTGGTGTAAGTAAGGTAGTACCTCAATGTGGTTTTGATTTACATTTCCCTGATTGCTAGTGATGTTGAGCAATTTTTCATGTGTCTGTTGACCATTTGTGTTTCCTCTTTGGAGAAGTGTCTTTTTAGTTCTTCTCCCCATTTTTGGATTGGGCTTCTTGTTTTGCTTTTGTTTAGTTGTGTAAGTTCCTTCTGGATCTTCATTATTAAACCCATATCACTCTTGTGGAGGGCAAAATTTTTTTCCCATTCCAATGAGCTTCTTTTAGTTTTTTCTGTTGTCTCTTTTGCTGTACAGAAGCTTTTTAGTTTGATGTAGTCCCATCTGTTTATGTTTTCCTTCATTTTTTTGCCATCTGTATATGTTTCCAGAAAGGGATTTCTGAATAGAAATTCATAGAGGTTTTTGCCCAGGTTTTCGTCTATGTAGCCAATCAAATCTTAACTACAACATCCTCCACACATTTTGAAAAAAATTAGTAGTCAAGGTAACATTTTAATTGCTTTGAGATATAATTCACATGCCATATAATTCATGTATTTAAAGTTTTTTCAGTAGCTTTTTAGTAAATTCATAGATATATGCAACCATCATTTAATTTTAGAGTATTTTCAATCACTTAAGAAACACTTTACCCTTTCATTCTTACCACCCTATCCCCTCATTTCACTCCCCACTCTTGGGCAAATGTTAGTCTGTGTTCTGTCTATATAAATATCTCCATTCTGAACTTCATAAGAATGGAGTCATAATGATGTATTTTATATTTAAACTCTTTTAGTTAGCATAATGTTTGGGGATTTATCCATGTTATTTCATAGTATCCCTCTCCTTTTTTATAGTGAAATAATATTCCACTGTGTGGATATACCGATTTTATTTTTATCCACCTACCCTTTGGTAACCATGAATCATGCTATCAAAACTTTCTTACCAAGAATAATTGGTATTCTTAATATCAGTTAATTTCTATTGCTAGTTATATAAATTAAATTCAAATTATGTATAGCAGAAAAGTTCTCAGAGTAAAATCTGTTAGCCTATCTCCTGTGTTTGAATCCTTACTTTGATTATCAAATAAACTCTTTGTCTTTAAAAAAAATGCCCCATTGAGATACCTAAATATTGCTGTTTACCTTGAACATTTTTTCAAGAAATACAGTGTTCTAAACAAGAAATAAAAGGCCACTTTATAATGCATTTTATATTATACTAACTAATGCTATTATACACGAGTAATGACCATCATTATTAATCTATAAGCCAGATCCATATGAAATGATATAATTTAATATGCTTTCTTCAATATTTTTCCATGTATTCAAATATTTTCTTATGATGAGGTATATACCATGCATCCTGGTAAATTTGCATGCTGATAAATTCATTAGGTCATGAACATTTTCCAAAATTATTGTGTATTTTTCAAATATCTGTTATATTTTATGGCATCAACATGCCATAATTGCTATTATATATTTCTTAATGTTTCTAAGTTCTTATTATAAACAGTTAACCATTTTCTCGTGGCACCATTTATTGAATATTTTTTCAATTCCCTAGTGATCTGTGCTATTAACTTTAGAATATATAGATATATTACTGCATATGATTATATATTTACATCATTCTCATCAGAGACAGAGACTCAGCTTCTTTGTGAATACATGCTATATTTCACAAGTGTGTGAATTCTTGGAATGTTTCTCTGTGGTTGATGATATATTTGGACTCACTACAGTCATTTATTTTTTTCCTCTTTCTATCCTTTTGGCCCTTTGGGTTTTCCAAAAAGCTGTTTTTTTTTATCTGCACTTAATTTTGCTTTAGTAATCATTTAGATGATTCTGTATTTACTAATTTTATTGCTTATAGCCTTTGCTTATATTGTATTTGTCTCTGACTTCTACATTCTTAAATGTAGAATGAATCTTAGTTTTGACTAATTTATATTAAAAAATTGGGAAATGTTTTAAGATAATGTCTGAAAGAAAAGGTACAGAGCAATGGTGTATTTTTGAACTCTAGTCTATATAAGAATGATATTCAGTTGTATTCACAAATGAAAGCTAAATTACCAATATATGCAATTTTGCAATAACAGCCTTTTTCTTCAAAATTCTAAATTCATTGGTCCATATAGGAGTAAAATTTTGGTATGACATTTCTTGCATGATTTTCCTTTTATCTGCAGATATTGATGCATGATTTGTCTCCTCTAAGTAGGCAAGCTCTTTGTTTTTAGTGAGTGCTTCTGACTGAGTTAATGGATAGTATTTGACTTCATATATTCTGGTTAATCACTTATACTTTATTGTACTTCAGTTTATTCATCCATCAAAAAGGGATAATAGTACTCATATTGTAGAAAAGCTTATATACATTAGCAAATACATATAAAGTGCTGACATTTAGGAGGCACTCAAAAATTTACTTACAAAATAAGAGGGAAGAAATTAAAATCAGGGGAGGGAGAGGGCACAGAGATAAATAAGGTGCACAGGTGATAGCTGATTGGAATGACATGGGGTAGACAACAATGTAATATATATATATATTTGTGCATATGTATATATATGTTCAGTCAATTAAAGAATAATAATTGTAAATTTTTTTGTTTGTAAAACAAAAAATTTACTTACAAAATTTAGATTACAAAATTATTTTATACAATAATTTGAAACAGCATTGTCTTACAGCAAGGATTCCAATACCAGCCTATATACATACACACGTATACACATATACACATGTATGTATCTGCACACACATACATATATACATAAACTCTTATTTTTTATTAATCATTTTGTTGTTTGCATATTTATATATGTGTGTATGTATATATACATATCACCTTATCACCTGTGAACCTTTAATCACTTACATTTGTAATAAAATGTTTCAATATATAATTTGAGCATTGCACATCCATTCCTGGCAGTAATTCTTTTGGGATTTTTTACCTCAATATTACTTAAAAGGAATTAATGAATGAAAATTTACATAGCAAATGATTATTTTAAAAACTCTTGAGTTTTTAAATAACACAGAATAAATATCCCTAAAATGTAATAAGCATAATTTTTTGACTTTTTCTAGGTAATAAACATAAAGGACAGATAATATAATGACAATATTTAATAAGGAATCAGCAAGTTATGTTATGTAAAATTGAATTATTTCACTGAAAATACTTTATGAAAAGTATTTCATAAAGAATGGTATTCAAAAGGAAATAATTTTGTTAGAGATCTCTTTTTGAAGACTTTTCTACTTCTAGAGTAAACCTTTCTTTTGAAAGGAAAGGCATAGGATCATTTTTTGTTACATGGTAAGAGTAATAGTCAGCTGTATTAAGATATTAATGTGAACACACTAGCTTTTGATATTTTTTCCCATGACATGCAAGTTTTAGTAAAGTCCTGATTCACAAAAGTACTTGATGTTATACTGATATCTTAGGAGAACATTATCATAAGTTTTCTTAAGATATTAGGTTTGACATATAATACTTTAAAACTGTATGCTAAAGTCACTGATATTTTTAAATTTACACTTGAAATTAATTCAGACTTCAATGCATTGACATCATACGATCTACTTAAAAGTATTAATTTTATAATGTCTTTAGTAATGATATCATTATTGGCATATTCCTTTAAGTGGAACAATTAAGTAGAAAGCACTTGCAACTTTGATTTCCATTTTTAAGGATACATATGATAAATCTGTATTTTACAGTTAAAATTTTATAAGAAATCTAGCCTTGAAGTATTTCTCCCAAGAGAAAAGTTTTGATTCCAAACTTTTCTTTAAAACAGACAGAAAAAATTTTAAACTGTCAGCAGAACTTATGTATAGAATAAGAGAGGGGGAGAGGGAAAATGTTGGCGTGGGATGGGCACAAAAGATTAAGATGTTAGTTCACAGGTAACAAGGTGGTGGGAGAAACCCTGGAGAGACAACGATGTAAAATAAAGTGAATTCACAAATTAATTTAAGAAACTTTTTTTAAAAAGAGGGGGGCATTGTAGCATATGAAAGTATTTTCACTTAAAATGGTGAGCCCCTGAACTGCTGATAAAATAAACTATTTTTCCGTTTAAGAGTCAAATTTGGAAAATTTAAAAATAAAAGTATAGAACAAAATCTTTAAAAATGTGATATATAGTGGAGGCACTTAGGTGAAGTCAACAATAATTGCATTATAATACATTAGCATACAGTTCAGCTGAATTCAGTGATCTTCATATACTCAAGACTCTACTTCATATATTTTAGCATTGGAGAAAATATCCTTCAAAATTGATGTCATTTAATTCGTTGTCATTGTAATAGTGTACAGTTTGGTATCTAGTCCTACTGAAAAAAAAAGTAACAGAAATACACATAAGCCTCAAGGAACATATGTGCTCCATACAGTTTTTGTGTACAGATGTACTGTAGTACCTGTGTACATTAGATTCCTAATATAGTTTAAGAAAAATAGCTGTGGAGATTTTAATTTCCCCTACTCTAGACCTTACTGATAGAAGTAAACACTTGGGTGGATAACATCCTGTTGGATGTTATTGTACAGAAAACACGTATTTTCAAAACAGTAATAAAGTTTTAAAAAAAGTTTTTCCTAGACTGTTTGTAAATCATACAAAATGAAATACCAAGTAAATGAGAATTCTGCAAGCTTCTAATAGCTGTATTAGAGTAGTCTCATCTCTATGTATCTGCTGTAATAAAGGGCTGATTCAGAAATCATCAGTAAGCCATCTGTCTTTCAAGTACATCAGTACCTGCAGGAACTAGAGAAACATCACTAAAGGCTGCCTGACTTTATTTCCTAGCTTCAACACTTACCAACTGTTTGACCTTGGCAATTCCTTAAGCTCACTGTGCCTCCATTTTCTCTTTTGTAAAATGGGATTTTTGTACCAATTTTCAGGGTTGTTTAATAAGCATAAAACTGTGTTTTACATTAAAACATGTAATAAGTGTTGTACAAGACTTTGCATTCTTTGGCCATTTTTAAATGACATTTTGATTAAATGCCTCAACCATAACTTTATGCTATGTATTTCTCCAAATGGAGTGGAAGTTAATTTATAAAATGACAGATACATAGAAAAGATTATTCAAAACACCTTTGGATAATAAATTATTTCTTCATGGGCATTACATGCTACTTCATTCAGTAAGGTGGTAAATTTAGTGTCACATCTGGATCTGCAAACTAGTTTCCTTTGCATTGTGAAGACTTGGTGCCCCTGAGAACCCTGTTAGACTCAGTGCTAAATATTTGTTTATAGCACCAAAGCATTGTTTGACAGGTAGGTTATCACTCAAAGAGCCAATATAAGTGGAAACTACGTAATAGATTAATTTTATATTTTAGAATTATTTTGAATAGATTTTTTCCAACAACAGTTTGTGTGAAAGCATATTTGAGAGAGATAAATGTTGTATCAAAAGATTGTAGCAATAAATGTAAAGTGGTAATCTTTTTTCCTAGACACCATTTCAAAATTTGCATACTGTATAGCTTCACTGTAAATAACTTCTGTGTGATTTATTTTTCAAGTTGATAGTTTTAAAGCGTGTGCATGTACCTTCCCTTTTAGTATTGGGTAGAGAGAGCAGAGAAACAGACTCTCCTTTCTGATACGCTTGACTTATCAGAACTCTTCCACCCAGACACATTTCTCAATGCTCTTCGCCAGGAAACTGCAAGGTAATTAAAATGAAATGCTCATTTTTTCTGTGAGGGAAAATATACTTTGCTTTATTCACTTCTGATAATCTTACCTCAATTATTTCCTAATGCTTGACTTTTAGTAAGAATTAACATTTCTTTTAAAAAAACATTGTTTTTTATTATATATATATGTATATATATATATATTTAGGACTAGGAAAAGGTGCATTTTAATTTTTAAGTTTGTGCATTATTTAAAACCAAAACCTGTTGTCTTTCATCTGGTAGACATCAAATAGAGCTTTAATTTTAGATGAACTGAAGTTATTTTATTCAGTGTTATTTTGTTATTTTGAAAATGTTATTTTCTCCATCAACCTCCCTACAGTTGAAGTGCTCAGTGACCACACAAGTGGCTCAATATTACCGTTGTGGACTATATGAAAATGCTTTTATTTTTTCAGAAAATTCTGTTTGGCAGTGTTCAGTATTCTTGGTAAAAAAAACACAGTATTTGATGGTTAAATTAAAACTTTTGTAGTACACTCAGGTTAGACTATAATTAAAAAAAATAGAATGTAACGAAAGATATATTTCCAAATATAT
Organism: Uropsilus gracilis; assembly: GCA_004024945.1. Classification (NCBI taxonomy): domain Eukaryota; kingdom Metazoa; phylum Chordata; class Mammalia; order Eulipotyphla; family Talpidae; genus Uropsilus; species Uropsilus gracilis. The sequence continues at coordinate 43,886 of PVHY01003417.1, forward strand.
TGTAACAAAAATTTGATAGTTGTTGGTGATTTATGGAGATTTCAATTTATAGTGCTTAAGAGTTATATTGAAAATATTGATATTTCAGTCCGACTAGTAAATGCATTTTTAGCACCTACCTGCACATCAAAATGGAGGATATACAACTCAAAAAGAAAGTCCCTACTTAAATTTCAAAATGTTTATATCTTCGAAGTGGAATTTATGTATCACTAGTTAACTTTAAAAACTTAATGTGAAATTTAAGATACCATGTGTAGTTTAAGAAATCTGATTATTTGAATAGTATAGATAGTTCATTTTTGATAAGAATATATCTACCCTTTATTTTTCTTAATATTTAATTCCTGAGAATTATTTCACACTGACATTTGATACTTGTCTTTTACAGGGCAATGGGCTTTTCTGTGGATAGCCTGAAGTTTGTAGCCTCGTGGAAAGGTCGACTGCAAGAAGCAAAGCTGCAGATTAAGGTACTAAACTCATTCTAGATATATATCTGAACATCATGTCACTGCCAGCTGTGATACAAAGAGTCTTAAATTCCAGTCTCAAAATTGCCTGTCATTGTGCTGTAAAATCAGCATAAGTACATTGCATTATTTATATAAAAAGTCAAAGTATGCTGAATTTAATGTGGAAGATCTTGTACAAAAACAGCCTCTTTAATTTAGAGTTAAAATCAACCCATCTATGTTTTGAAAAATTAAATTTTCCTAGCTAGCTTTCCTGTTAAGAATGCATTTCTTTTACAATGGATAAAAATCAAATATGAATAATAAAATTAAAATGTAGTACTAGAAAAATTTTCGCAATAGTTTCAGATCTCTTCCATATCACTAGTATTCTCTACCTTTCTTCTTTCCCATTCCCATATATAGAATTACCCTCTCAATATTTTGTCTACTTATGATACAACATAATATGTTGTATTATGACTATACTATCTCCATACATTAATCTCCAAACATATAATTCAGTTTTTAAGTAAATGCTTAGTTCTTTAAGTAAATGCTTAGTTTTTAGTTCTTTTTTTTCCCCTGAGACTAGGTCTTGCTATCTTGCCCAGTGTTGTCTCGAACCAATGGACTCAAGTGATCCCTAATCTCAGCCTCCCAGGTAGCTGGGATTATAGGCACGTGCCTCCACGCCCAGCTATTATTAACCTTTGGCAACTACCTTTTCAGTTCTATTTACATAGTTTTAGTTTCCAGTTTAACTTTTTTATCACTTCTACTTTGTGAAGTAGAATGCTACATTTTTTATTGTAATCATTGTTTATTGTCCCCCCCAAAAGACTTAAACTATTCTGATTATTTCTTTAGTTTTCATTTCTAAGACCAGGCACTTAATGTAAATATATTTCTATTCTCATTATCAAACAGATTGCTTTTAAAAACACAGGAGCACTCTTATGGTGCTTACTAATCTGTATGTAGATTTTTAACACTATTTGACGTACACAAGTATGATACAAAGTCAATTTAACAATGTGGTTTTCTTAACATTTTAAGTGACTAAAGCAACCAGAAGTTTTATATTTGTTATCTTCATAATATTAACAGTTTTTTCACCAATTTAAATGATTTTTTCCCTAGTTAATTGTACTGTTTAGTAACATTGCTATTTCAGTGTTTCCTTCTCATGTTTTTCAAATTAAGCAAGAGACTGAAAATTGACTCCAGCTTCCTGTTTTGAAGCTTCTTGACTTTGAAAATACAGTGAAAAAAATAACTGTGCTAGCATTAAGTGCTACATTCCAACAGCTGTTGTGGTCCTTCCTCAGCCGTCAGGAACCTATAAGAAGCCTGTTTATTTTCTATAGGCTGACTTTCCCAAGCACGCTTTCCTTTCCTCTCATTCTCTACAAGCCATATATCTGAGTTTTGAAGTTTTCTAATAGTCATATTAGAAAAGAAACAGTTATATTTATTAACCCTTATACATATAATATGGCTTCAACATGTAATAATTTTAGATTATGAGTTATATCTTTTCCTTTCCTTGCATATATTCCCTACTCAGAGTACATCTTTCCTTGCATATATTCCCTACTCAGAGTACATCTTAGTTAAGACAAGCAAAGCTTCAGGTGCTTAGTAACCATGGTGACAGCTGACTACCATACTGAACAGTGGTTCTAGACAGAGCAAGTAATGCCCTACAGAAAAAATCAGTATCCTCTCATCTTGTTTTGAGTCATTTTTAACTGTGTTCCATTAAGCAGTTCAAGTAACAGAAGGAGAGAGAATAGTAAAATCAATCTGTATATTCCAAGGTTTTAATATTTAGAGATATTCCTTTTTTCTTTTTGCAGAGAATGAGCATATTCTTGATCTGAGCAATTTCATTCCTGTCCCCAGAGAAATCAATGCAGATGGGTATAAACTGTAATGTTCACTGCAGTGCTATAGTGAATACTGAAAATGATTTACAACCTTTATCAGCACAAAGGATGATTTATTGCATATTAATATACAACTTTATACACTTTAAAACATACATAACCAAAATGAATGCACATAGACCTAAGATGAAAGAAAATAGGTCATAAAATGGTGTGTAACGTATGTTACTCTTTACAAATAATTTGGAAACCTATAAAAAAGTAGTATTTATTATTTATGCATACATATTTAACAGCCTTATAAGACTAAATCTGGATAACTGGTCCAGTAGGTGCAGAAGTGTAACAGGAAAGGTGAGCTATATGTGGAGAACTTCAACACTGTTAGGATTTCTTTGCTTAGAAATATGTGGCAAGCAAGATTGTACTTTAAAGTAATGAAACTGGGTCGTGGGATCATACAGTTTTTAAAAATATTAAAATTTTCAGTTTGAAATGTTTAAAAGGTAGGTTCAGATAAGTAAAGCTAAAAGAAAACTCATTTTAATATGAAATATACTATTAACTCCAAGGTAAAAGCAGAAGTGTTTGAGAAATTCTGCATCATGTATGAAGGAAACAACTTTAAACTGGTTTTAGTGCCCAAGTCACCACACTTACTTACTAATCCTGTTTGAGTTGAGTGAGATCTTAAACTTATGACTGGTCTTCCCAAACTAAATGAAGTTCTGGGGGTTCACTGGGGATGTGCTGAAACAATTGCAACCCTACTGACCTACCCTCTCCTTTATTAAGCTGTTTTGAAACCATAAACAAAACCAAATTCTTTCTAAATTTTTCATACTTGAGCAATTGCCCCTGAGTTTTTGGATATTTTAATCAGAGATTCAAGTTTAAGTAACATTTTGGAGTACAGATTTTTTCCTCTCTGGTTTAATGACATTATTCTGTTTCACTTCCATTAAATTAAAAGTTGGGCACATATAAGCAAAGTGAAGATACTTAGAGGAAAGGCTGTTCTGACAAGAGATGCACATTCTGATCCTTTCACTTAATTATTTGCCTCTGATCCAAATAGTACATTTGCACAGATGTCAAGAGGCGGCCTCAGTGATGTGGCTCTCTTAATATAATACAAATAAAAGAGCTCTGAGTAATTCTTTGCACCCAGAGGTAATGTGTTATGCACAATAAGGCCCTAATAGCAAAAACAGACTTCTAACAAACTTTTAGTAGAAAGTTTGAAGTATACCCCATATAAATATAAGTATAAAATGCATTTTAATATGGTTTATTACCATAAAATGGAATGAACAAAGAGTGAATGTGGAAACAGTGATAAAGCTAGAAAGCATGCTGTAACACAGCACTGCACTCATTGATGTATGAATAAAGTGATAAAAGACTCAAATTTTATCTAAATTCAGAGAGTAGTCTGAAAGTTGCTACATGCAAAAGTTTTTTGACTGGAATTTTCCAAATAATTTCCTTTCAGATCTTTACTTTTGCCTCCTATAAGTGAACACAGTCTAAAAAACAATTCTAAATGTCTAGAAATTCAAAAACAGATTAGCAAAACTGTGCAGTGAACACCTGGGTGAGTTAACTAAAACAGATTAAATGAACAGTAGCACCAAGTGTCCTGAATTCATTGTTAGAGGGCATTTTTCTGTCCTGCTTCCTGATGTTTCCTCTGTAATGTAGAGTGATATTTACTGGTTCTGATACTACTACTACCCTCTCTCTTTTTGCCAACTCAGTCCTCCCTTCCCAGGGAAGCCAGCACTTCATCTGATTACAAGATTGAGTTCCAGGGTCCATACACACCTTCCTTAGGCTCTTCTTCTGGGTGGACACTTTCCACTATCTCCCTAGACAGCCCTGCCTCTAGTACAACTGACTCCTCAGCTGATGCTATTGTTACTTGCAAAGGGGCCTGCCAGACTCCAGAATTTAATAGAAGGAAGCTTATTTGCCTGGAGACCTGTTACATCTTCCAAATTGTGTTTTTGAGTAATAAAAGTCCTACTTGTGCTCTAGTTCCTCCCTTGAAAGCAGAACTCAAGTTGGAACAAGGGTATCTTTGCTGATACCACTCAAATCCCTGTATTTCACTATATAAATAGTAGGGTATTGCTTTTTGACATTCCTATGTTTCCATTTCATTTACGGGAATAATACTTAAATTCCACAAATGCTTGTGATTCCACAAATGCACATTACTCAAGATATACATAAGATTTAAGATTCATTTTCAAGTAAATGAAGTTCAGATTTCATATCATTTGCTAAATATAGAAAGTCAAATATTGAAATGTCTTGAGTTGTTATGAAGTTATTACATTTTTTTATTTCATAAGTATTTTTTGAATCCTAGTAAGTTCAAAACATACCTGATCTTTTCTGCATTAATTTAAATACAAAGATGATCAATATTTTCTGTTACTTGATGAAAAATGGTAGGATATTACTATAACACATAAAATAAATATTTAAAATCTACTCATGCCTTCATTTTGTTAGTCAATAAATATATTTAAAAATTAGCTATATTAAAAATTAGCCATCCAAAGAACGGGCAACGACAAGTGCTGGTGAGGATGTGGAGAGAAAGGAACACTCTTACACTGCTGGTGGGAATGTTACCAGTCCAACCACTATGGAAAGCTGTGTGGAGGACCCTCAAATTAATGAAAATGGAACTACCATTGGACCCAGCAATTACTCTCTTGGGAATCTACCCAAAAGAAACCTCAATGTGGGTACACCTGTGCTTGGATGTTTACTGCAGCACTATTTTTAATTGCAAGGACTTGGAAGCAACCTAAATGCCCCCAAACAGATGACTACATGAAAAAGATGTGGTACATATACACTATGGAATATTACTCATCAATTAAAAATGACAAATTTGATGATTTTATGACAACATGGATGTACTTAGAAGAAATCATATTAGCAGAAACAAGTCAAAAAGAAAAAGACAGAAGCCAAGTGGTTTCACTAATATATGGGATATAGGGAAAAAATAAACAAAGCCATGAGGAAAAGTCAAAACAAGCTAAGCATCAAACTAAAGCACACAATTTTGGGCAGGGGGGAATGGAGGGAATGGTGGGGAGGTTGGGGGAGGGTGAATCCTTGGAATTACAATGATATGAAATTTATATATAAATAAATTTTAAAAAATTAAAATTAGCTATTAGCTAATCTATTGGCAAGGACTGCCATTAAGTTGATTACTTATGTTAAACATAATTATAATCATCTACTATAAGTGTAATAATGGGGGTATTGAATACTGGCAGTGTTACGGAGAGGAAAGCAATACCCAAAGAAATACAGATTAATGTGAGGTATGCAGAATAAACAGGACTAACCAGGAAAAAATAGCTCAAAAGGACCACTGAAAGCAGAGCCCTGGCTGAGGATGAGTGTGAGAAAAGACAGGTATCAAGCTCTGGGTGAAACCTGGTATTTTATGGAGAGAAGAGGGAAACTGACAGTTTAAGGAGGTAGCAGCAGCCAGATCACAGAGCATCCATTTTAGCCATGTTTGGTCATTATTCTAAGGATAATAAGAAGTTGCTGAGGGTATTAAACAAAAGATGACATGTACAGATTTATTTTTGAGAGACTTATCTCTCTCAAACCAGAATAAACTGAAGAAACATAAGGCTTCAGGGGCAAGGAAACCCATCAGAAAACATTTAATAGTTGGGGTCAGAAATGGTAGTGTTTCTGTTCAGGATATAGAGTCAAAAAGACAGATGTAGATGTTGACTGAAAGTAGCAGGACTTGGTAAGTAATGGTATGTGGGAAGTTCTAGAAGGAGGCAGGAATGTCTCGTGGTCAAGCAGCTGTGTGGTCAGTATGCCACTTATGGAAATACAGCCCAACCAGTGTTTCTCATCTCTCTGCCATCCCCTGCTTAGCAGAGGCAAGTGATGTGTCTGTAGCTCTATATGTATATTACACAGTCCAGCTGTGGGGTTATTAGTGAAGCGTTTTTACAGAAGTTTCTATGCTAATTAAGCTAAGATCCTATAGGAGAGTTTCAAGTGCCAAAATTAGCACATTCTCTAAATATCAGGTTATATTTTTTGAAAGTCAAAATCTTTCAGCAACTCTTCAAGTGGCCTAATCATCACCTAAGTTGTATAGTAGAACATTCCATTTGGGTATTCAGTAATTCTGTTTTTATTCCAGCTGATTAACTAATCACCAACTTGATTGTTTTGTTACCATGGAACATCCACCTTACTGTATACTTAGGTATTCAAAATTATTTGTCAAAGTATAGTTTCCTGAAAACTTAGCTTGTATCTAACCCATCCCAGTTTCTAATATAGCTGAAAATGATTTCAACTCTTCCAACTCAGTATTTCAACTCTCCCAACTCAGTATTTTTAGCTCTTTCGTTTAATATATAAAATATTTATAAATTGTCTATTTTCTGTTGTGTTCAAGTTATAAGAATATAGAAGAATATACATATGGTACTGTATGTTAAATATTCTATATTTGTGATAGGGTTGTTACTACTGCAGAAACTCAATAAATGAACACTTATAAAGAAGATATATGAAGTGATTGTCAAAATTCATTTTCATTTTTAATTTCTTAAATTTATACTACAGTTAACTTATAGAATGAGATTATTTTTCCTTTCTTAATCTTTTTCCAACCTGCATGGCATTTCAAGAATTTTTTGCATTAGACTTTCTGATATATTTTCTAGTCTTTAAAATTGTTGTCAGAAGTCCAAGCAGGAGATACATGTTCTTTTCTTCCCTCCCCTCAACCCCAAGAAAGAAGAGCATTTTATGTTTTACACTGTATTTCTATTAATATGATATCAAGACATATATAGTTATAGTATTTGCATTTTTTTCTGAAATATTTGCTAAAAATAAGAATTCAGTCTAAAGACAGTTCATATTGAACATTGGTTCAGATCTTCACTTTCTTAATTCTCAGATAAAATAGTATCATTTGTGTGTTTCTGTTGTTAAAATACAGTATCACAGCAGAAAGTGTTGCCTTTCTTCTCAGAATAATAATGCAGTAACTCCTAAAATTTCAAACTTTGATGCACATCTTAACAGTGTGTGTGTTTGCCTTCAGGTCAGTGGCTTATTACTGGAAGGATGTACTTTTGATGGAAATCGACTTTGTGAAAATGAACACGACTCTCCTAGTGTGTCATCAGTTCTCCCTTGTTTTATGGGCTGGATTCCACAGGTAGGACATTTTGAACAAGTGCAAGACTATCTTTTCAATACGTTGTTCTTAACCTTGTACTTTTTTTGTTTTACTTTCTAACCTCACTTGTACTTGAAAAAAATTTATGGTCAAAAAATTCTATTCTTGTAATTTGTATCAAGAATGTAGCGTTTTAAAACCTTTGTTTTTTAATGGAAAAACTATTTCTTACAGTTTTTTTAATTTCTAACAATCCATAGCCTAGTAAGCAAAGTCTTTGTTGATAATGTATTACCCGGCATTACATTCCTATTATTCTCAGCAATGTTCTATATGCTTTATGTACTTTGTTTCATGTTCTCTTCTTGTAGTCCTGCAGAATAGATATTACCATTCTCAAAAAGGAATGTAGGTTAGATGGAGTCCCCCAAGTAAGCAAGCAGGAATGGACACAGATGTTCACACACATCTGAGCCTCTGTCTTGCCATACATCACTGTACTACTGAGGATGAAAACAGCCTTGATAGACTCACATGGTTTACATTTTTTTCTTTTGTTATTGAACAAAATTTAAACAATGGAACCTGGGGCATAGTTTCAATTAAAATATGACATGACATAATTATAGATAAAATATTAACTTTCTCTTAAGTTTTAAAGTATTAGGTATGATATATGTGAAATAAAAATGTGTTATTTTAACGACAAAAAAGACAGGTCAGAAATGGAAGGGAAAAGTATAGCTTCTATACCTAATACTGAATTAAACTATTTCATATACTACATATACTACAAAAAACAAGTTTATCATAGGAAAATACCTTTCTAGTTATTGTAATTATCTTTATAAAATAACCACAAGTATCAGAATGATTATTTTCAACCAAACTAATAAAGCTGAAGCAAAATTAGCAATCATTGCTTAGTGGGCTAAAAGATCATACTCTCACCTTAAAAAAACATCATTTCTGTAAAATCACTCCTCTCCCACCCCCTGCCATATCAACTTTACTTTTTTTAACATTTTAGCAATATGTCACATAGATAAGGGAAAAGTAGTTTAGAGAATCTTTATTTCAATCGGACTACTAATTCCTGTAAGAAATTCCTGTCACAAATTTATTAGATTATACGCAGTTTGATCTTAGATGTTTGAACTAAGTTGAAAATTATATACAAAAGTCAAGGTTGGAACTTACTAGAGTTGCAACTCATAACAGACAAAGGTGTTGATGATGTCAGGAACGGATCCTGACGTAACCTAAATATATAAAGTTCCGATTCTCTGGCAAATTCAAAAACTATATTATGACCTTAATGAAGGAAAAAGTAGGACAGGTAGGACAGGCTAGATCACTTAAGGAAAAACTCAGGCAATGAAAATAGAGCCTGGGTAGTAACTGAGTAGGTATAAATGTAGAAAAAAATCACCTGGAAAAATACCTACGGAATTGGTCACAACCTGAATGCAGATGAGGAATATCATTCTAGACAGAACCAATCTGTTATTAGACCATATGAAAAACAACATGACATGACAGACTCAGATTTCTCCACACACAAAACTTTACTTTGTGTATCATTTCTAGTCAATTTCACTTGCTACACTTTTGAAAAAAGCATGGGGATTGGATAAAAAGATTGAAAATAATTTGAAAAATATCCCATGTAAAAAGAGATGAGCACATTTGGAGTATTTAGCCAACAAAATAAATGCTAAATGGTAATATGAATTTTTATTATTTCTATGGAACTGATTCTTTCTGGCCTCTTATACTTTTTCATGACATAGAATGGAAAGATTTTTGATGTCTACCCTACTCCCTTCCCCTATACAATGATTCACTATTTTCCATTTCCTCTTATCCACTTTCAGAATGAAGTGCAGTGCTAATCACTTTTGTTAAAAGTAAATATTCTGATACTTGTGGGTATTTTATAAAGAGAATTGCAATAAGTAGAAAAGTATTCTTTCATGGTAATCTTGTTTTTGTAGCACTTCACTTTCAGAAGATAGATTTTTTGTGCTGTAGTCTCAATTCCATTTCCACTTCCCAAACTTACAAACCAAGTGATGAGGGCAAGTCACCTAACATCGCCGAGCCAGCTTTCTTATTTGAGAATGAAGATAGTTTCTGTAGGACTAAGTTGAGGATTAAATAGGTGTGTGTGTGTGTGTGTGTGTGTGTGTGTGTGTGTGTGTGAAGTGCCAGCTAAGTTACCTTATGCATGGTAAGTCTGATTTATCCTGTTGCCAATATTTTTATTTATCTTATTTACACAGTGGTTTATAGTTTATTAAGTGCTTTCAATCATCATTAAATACTTATTAAGTTCCTACATACCATGTGTTATGGTGAACACTGGGGTTACACAAAGAAATCTTTCATGGAAGAGTCTTCTATTAGTAGAGGAGAAGCAGCTAAAGAAAATTTACACTTGAGTTGTCAGTGCAACTGTAGAAGTTTACAACAAGTGTTTTGCAGGAGGCAGTGGGGTGGGGGCTCAACTCTGTCTTGTGAGAGCAGATCAGGCGTGACTTTATTGAACGATGAGACAAATGATCTGAACTGAGACTTTCAGTGTGATTAAAATTGTTGCATCAGGATTCAACAACACAAAAACAGGATTTGGAAATGCAGCAAGCATACCTTTAAAGTGGAAGCGAGGAGTTGTGGAACAGATTGTCAGTGACAGACCTGCTTGGCATTAGCAAGGTCCAGCCCCTGTTTTATTGATAAAATTATCATACATAGCGTCAATTAGGAGGAGGTGGAAGGGTAAGGGATACACAGTAATAATCATACAGCATAGGAGTGTCGGAGTAAATAGGTCATTGAAATTTTTAGCTTCAGGAGGTTATGTTTGCTGACCAGAATCTGTCTTGATCATGAGATATTAAACATGCTTTTGGCCCTTACCCATGATTTCAATCCAATCAGAAAGCATTCACTTATAGCCCCATTCTCAAAGCCCAGACATGTATAGGTCTTTGACCGAGCAGGTCTTTGAGTCTGTCTCACCAAACACACAATTACCTGGGGGATAAAGTATGACAATTTACTTGATATGAAAGAAACTTGGAGGTAGGTACATTCTTTCAGACTTAGTATCTGATCATTTGGTTTTGTTCTGACTTACCACACATAGGTGTTGCCTTAACAAGCTCACATAAAATAAGTTCTTACAAATTCAAGAAAGCATTAGGCAGGTGAGGCATGCCAGATGAACTGCCTGCAGCTATGACAGAATTTGGGTTATTCTGAGGACTGCAGGTAGAATGCACCTGGAATGCCTGGATCATAAGGAAGGCAGGTAGGGTAGGGTTCTAACAGAAGACCAAGGCAAGCCATATCACGGAACTATGGTGCTAAACCAAGATTTTAGTTATCTCAGGGTTATCTGCCTGTCAGTAGGAAGCCATTGTGAATTTAGAGTAGGAGTGTATTGTGGCTGTGGAAAATCAGTGTTGGAATGACTGGGATGGGGGGGTGACATCACAGGGTGATATAAACTGTACTTAACTGTACTTACTGTTTATAACATGCTGAGGAGTTTGGTAGAGAAAGTTTCCTCATTTTTGAGGTAAGTTATATTTTTGTTATGGATCCCACAATGATAATACTAGTGTTTGCACAAGAATAGAATTTATTTGGTTTGTTTATATGCTAAGCACTGTGTGAAATGTTTTCAATACATTTTATGATAAGAAAAGTGAAACTTAAAGTAGCATGTAACTTGACTGAGAACAGAGTTAAGAGGTAGGAAATCAAGATTCAAATTCAAGTGACTCTCTCAAGTCTTAGGTCTAATTTAGGTCACCCTCAGAGTATAGGTCAGAGTACGGGAAGGTATGGCCGGCCACATCTATTTTTGTATATTTGGAAGTTATGAATGGTTTTTACATTTATGTAAATATTGTCTCTGGCTACTTTCAAATAGAAGAGTTGGTGAGTACATCAAGAGGCCATGTGACCTACAAATCCTAAAACATTTACCCTCTAGCCCCTTACAAAAAAGTTTGTTGATACAGCTTTTGCTTGAATTAAGCATTATTTTGTTCAGAAAAGTTTTTTAGAGCAGTTGTAGCTGTTTTTCTTAAGTTTTACAGAATTTAAAGGGAGGGGTATATAAACACACTTTAATACATTTTTTCAAGGAACGTGGGTACCAACATAAAAAATGCTTCAGCATCAGCTTTGAAACCAACAAAAAAAATAGTTTTGTCATATACTTTTATAATTACTTTCTTGCAGAAAATCCAGAATTCTTCATTATCTTGAATCAAATAATGTAGTTTGGGTCTTTGGTGACTAATTCCTCTTAGCCCAAAGAAAGTTATTTCACCAGTGATTTCCATAATATTATTGGATAATAGGCCTAAATAACTTCATTTCTGCAAAAAACATACAATATACTCATCCTCTGTACAGTACTGCTGTGAGGTGGTCTGCACCTCCATTTGTGAAGAATATTTTAGGTTGTAGAAGAGAATTTCTTTGATGTTCTTTTAATATGGGGTAATATTTAGAAGGATATTAGCAACAAATTCTAAGACCTATTGGCAACTCTACCATTGCTTCTATTAAAAATACAGTGTAGCTGGGCATGGTGGCACGCACCTATAATCCTAGCTATTTGGGAAGTGGAGGCTAGGAATCACTTGAGTCTGTGGGTTCGAGACTACCCCAGGCAACATAGCGAGACCTTGTCGCTAAAAAATAACCGGGCATGGTGGTGCACACCTGTAATCCCAGCTATCTGGGAGGCTGAAGCTAGGGATCACTTGAGTCCATGGGTTCAGGACTACCCCGGGCAACATAGTGACACCTAGTCTCAAACAAATAAACAAATACCTATTAAATAAATAGATTAGCAGTGTACTTTTCCAGTGAACAAAATTAGAATTAGGAATGTTCAAGAATTGACAGTGGAATGCTCATGAAAATATTTTGTTTACTGTCATCTATATGAATTATGATAATATAACCTAGACTTAAACTGTCCATTTATAGAGACCTTTTTCATTCATGATGCAGATTCTAACAGTTATTCCAGTCTCAGTTGAGTAATGGTAATTAAATTAATATAGGTCCAAATCAAGATTTTTCTAGGGGATTTTACAAAACAACAACAGCAACAAAAACATTTACTTTCTCAAAAAAAAAAAAAAAAACCATTTGCTTTCTCCAAAACATTTCCCAGAGACTCTCATGAAAAACCGCTCAGTTAACAATTTAATAGACACAATTAATCCCTACTGTAGGAAATTCATGACGTATTTTAGGTAATTTTTGGATGTGATCTACCTTTTCATGTTCCTGCTTCTTGTCCTTCAACAACTTAGTTCCTTCCAAATAACACAGTTTGGGAAACACTGCTTTATGAGGTAGACCAGTCTGAGATCACCCTCCACAAGAAGTCACTTGGCCTTCTATCAGCCTTTCAGTCAAGAGAGCTGTATAGGGTTTACCAGTCCTACAAACAAATCTGAACCAGACTGAACTGCATAGACTTAGTCCCTCGAAGGGTACCACCATTGAGAGCTCACTTTTAGAGACATTTCTTGGTAATGAAATTATGTTTATAAGATGATTCCATAAGTTGCTTTATAAAAATGTTGTCTCATATACACTCAGTTAAAAATATTTAATTACTGTCTTTTCTATGTGACAGTTTTATTTTCCCTTCAAGATTTACAAAAATAATGCTGGCTTTTTATTGAAAATGCAAGGGGAGTATTCTCTATACAAATACATTTTAAAGAGTGGATAAACATGTAACACTCTTTCAAAATATTCATTGTTCACAAGTTATTTTGCTTCCTGTCTGGGGATTTTGTTTTACAGCATTGCTTTACTAAATTAGGTTATTTTCATGCACATTCAAACTCTGATTTCCTACCATCTTTTCTTAAAAAAAAAAAAACACGAAAAGAATTTAAAAAAAAACCCTGTTCATTGATGATTAAACAGTCAGAAGCATATGCTAGAATAAATTAGATGGACTTTATGCATAAATTTATGAAAGAGCTATTTTGGTTTGCTTTCAGATGGCCATTGAGTTGAAAAATCACTAAATTGTTAATGTAATCAACCTATATAACTCCTGGTGCTTTATTTTGTCATATGAAAAGAAAATATTTTATTGGGTATACTAATATTGTGGCCTTATAAAATACATTGTCTTTCAAACATGAGCTTACTGGTTCTATTGTAGGGTGCACTTTTATGTCTCCCTGGGGCATGAGAATAAAATTTCAAATTTTAGCTTCATTGAAATGAGCTAATTCAACCAGTTTTTAACAAAATAGGATATATGAACATATTAACCATTCAAGATTAATCACAACATATAGAGTCTTAATTACATTTTAATTAAGTCAAAATAATTTCTTTACATGACATATACTATAAGTTGTGGTCTTCCTAATACAGCTCCTTTCTGCATTAATTGTACACTTAGTGTATTTACTAGTTAGTAAAATTTCAGTTTTGTCCTAATATGCTCAGAAAGATTATCTCTTACTTTGTAAGAGAAGTAATAAAGTAGGAATTATGTCATGACAATTCAGTTAAATTTAATTCAGTTAAATTTAATTTAATTCAGTTTATTCAGTTAATTCAGTTTATTTAATTCAGTTAAATAATAATCATGGCATTTAAGAGATCTAAAAAGTGAGAAGCAAAATTTTAACAAGTAGTAGTGGTGCTTTGCTTTTTTCTGTATGGGCTTCACTTTTAAAACAAAAACATACTATTAAAAGTTTCTTTGAAAGGACTGAGAAATATGTACAAGCCACTAGCAAATTTGACATTGAATGTGCAAAGCATCAACTGTATTACTGAGATCCTAATATAAAGGGACAATTCTTTGGCATTAAAATTAAGAGGATAAAATACAGAGGAAAGATCCTTAATAAGAAAGGGTAGCATTATAAACAGTTTTGTTGTGATGTTTCTATTTCTACTTTGACCATGGAAGTTGTAGGGTAAAAGCAAACATCAGGTGCCAGAGGAAGATAATTTAAGAACTTTCTTGGGATTACAAGTAGGCATTTGGAGATTCAGATCATTAAATCAATAAATATTGTAAAATCTATTTTCTGCTAACAGATTTAGCAGCAACACCAAAATAAAACCTGTACTAGACTATTAACTTTAGGCGTGGCTAAGGAGTTTGAAATGTACAAAAATATCTGAATCCTAAAGCTTTGCTATTTAAGCAGAACTGGAGGAAAGGGAAGAGATTAGGCTGTGATTAACAATGGTTGAATGCTTTTTTTACTCCAAAAGCTGTATTTTTTCTGAGGCCCAATTCCAGATTCTTTTTCTCTTCTAATTCTTGCTAAGTTAACATTCAGAGTACTATTTTGTTTATTTTGATATGAAAATGCCCACTTTTCTGGAAATTGTACACTATATGTTTGATGTGTATATATTGTTTCCTAAATTAAAATTTAAGCCTCACAGATTTTATTTTAAGATATACAATGTAATGCTTAGCCTTTATAATTCTAGGCACAATATTAGCACATAAAATGCTGTTGAGTGAATAACAGCAGAATCATCAATACAGAGGAAAATTAGAACGATAAAAAACACCATCAGTCCTAAATATTTGGGCAATGATTTTTCCAAAAACAGTGCATTTTGTTACCTGTTAATCTTACAGATTAAGATTTCAGGATGTTAGGGGTAATGAGTATTCAAAATACTTGGGTAGTTTAGATGAAGGACTAGAAATGTCATTAGAGAGAACTGAAAAAGGTAAATTCATAAGATGCCAACCTAGACTTTAAAAAATACAATGTTTGACATTTTTGTGTTAAGGGAAGAAATATTTTTCTCTATTCTAGCATCATCTACAACATGTACTGGATTCTAAAAGACTGGATTTGTTTTTTCTTTCTAGTTTATTTGAATATTAGTACAGAGTAAGGTAAAGCCTTTTGTGTACAGTCCAAAAAATTTGAGATATGTGAAATATCCCTGACCTCTTTAATGCAGCTATTAGACTACAAATGTTGGTTACCTTCCTTTCATAGAAGGGAAGCTGATGCTCAGAGAGTAAGCTGCTTAGGGCCATAAGCTTCTGACAAGTGGCTAATAACCATAAATGCCATTGTGTCCTATTTTGAAAAGTTACAGAATAACAGTATCTAATTCATTACTTGTATCTATTATATGACTTCAGTAAAAACAATTCTAAATTTCAATTGGAACAAGGTTTTCATTTTCTTTTATTTTTAAGTATTTCTAAACTCCAGTCACTGAAAAATCTTAGAAAGAGAATTATGGTTCATACCCAGCACCCGGATAATCATTTCTAATGCTATGTCTCATTAAGGGAACCAGAGTATCCTCAGAAAAAATACCAATTTGTTGTCTGGGACAGGAAATGTACAAAATGAGTTTATAGCATTTGACAAAGTAGTAAGAAAACCATCAAAGATGACTTAGGGTCTGGTCAGGTAGACTTGGATTGTGCTGGCACTAGACGACTTAAGCATCAAATTCAAAAACTCATAGTAATATCTTAAAAGCGGGATAGGTTGTGGGGTGCAGGAATTGACTGTCTTTAGGGTATATACAATAGGAAATTAAATTACTTTAAATTCACAAAGAAGTTTGCCCACATTTATTTAGCCTTTCCTACATGAACTGCACCTCATGGCAATAAAGTATCAAGTCTTTCTGTATAGCTATATCTGCCTGGAAGTGAGGGAGTGACATATAGATCACTACTTTGTAATTGCGAACACAGTAATGGTCAATAATGTACCTTACCTTTAGAAAGACAGGCAGGCAAACATACCATACCTCCTAGTGTCTGGGCAGTGATTCTGCCACCGGCCCAATGGGAGTCTGAGTTCACTTACAGTTCAGTTTACAAGAACACAGGCAGTGAGAATGTATCCAACACAAGTTAAGTCTTTGGTGGGTCAAGTCTTTGGTGTAGTTTCTTTAGCAAACAAATTGCAAGGGCGAAAAAAAACGAATAAACTAAGGATGTTTAGGAAATAAATCAACAAAGTGCAACATGTGAGCTTTATTTGAATTACAGTTCTAAGAAAAAAATCTTATACATTGTTTTAGATCTTTAAATCTTATACACAGTTTTAGTATTATACATAGCTTGTTCCAATTGAACAAGGTTCAATTGGAATCTTGTTCCAATTGAAATTTAGAATTGTTTTTACTGAAGTCATATAATAGGATACAAGTAATGAATTAGATGAAATTTAATAGTGGATGGGTCTGGTTTAAAATACTGCAGTATTAATACCTGGGGGGGAGGTTATTAAAATGCAAAATGATTAGCCATGGATTGATCTTGGTTACAGCTAGTAATAGCAGGTAACTGTTACTAGTCTTGATTTAAACATTTCATCATTCTGGGGGCACTGGTGGTGGGTGCCATGTGATGGGTGAGTGGGTGTGATGACATTCATCTGAGGATGTGTGTACAAATGGCCTTAATATACAGTGTTGGAAACCAATGTTACTGCAACCAAATAAAAGAAAAATTTGCAATTAAATGTTAAGTAAAATAACTTGGATTTTGTTTGTACTTTTGATTGTCTATGACATGTTCCAAGGCAGTGGATTACTGTATTTTACAACCAACTTAATTTCTTTTGAACAGGGTGCCTATGGTCCTTATTCCTCTGATGAGTGCATATCGCTGCCTGTTTACACAAGTTCTGAAAGAGACCGGGTGGTCACCAATATCGACGTTCCCTGTGGGGGCAATCATGACCAATGGATCCAGTGTGGAGCAGCTCTGTTTCTGAAAAATCAGTAGACTCTCAACAATGAAAGCTGCTCCAGCAAGAAGATACAGTGATGGCTTAAATGTGAACTGTATGGTGAATGTGCACTGAAACGTGAGCTCAGAATGTCAACACGAAGTTGTGCTCTGTTGGCTTTAATGGGTACTGGCAGCACCAGGCACCTTTTAAACTAAGGGAGTTAGTATAAAAGTAGAGTATTCCTTTTAAAACTGAATATTTCTGAGAGGCAGTTCACTTTCAATGGATTTACGATGCAATTTTTTGGTAATTAAAGTATATTTAAGGATACTGAAGTAATAAATATTTTGGCTATCACTTCGCATAATTAATAAATCATTAGTAGTTATTTTGATCTTCTCTGGTTTTAAGTGTGTTCTTTTTATAAAAAACACTGGTATACGCTACCGTGTTCCCTTTTTAAGCAGGCAAGAGTATATGATATTTTATATGGTCTCAAACAAAATGTGTTTGGTAAATTTAGTGTAACAACTTTCAAAACAAAAATCCTAACAATCTGGGAAAGATGGGAACTTCTCATCAAAATTAATGTATATTAAAAATCTAGGGAAAAAAACCCACTTAATGGAGAAATAGAAATACTCATTTTACAATGGGGAACACAGCAAAGCTTATCCCTTCTACCAGTGCAGAGGTTCTGACAACACAAGAGGACCAGAGAGGGGCAGAAGTGCAAAGGCAAAGGCATTCCAGGGAAGATCATTCCAGGGAGAAGATTTTAGTCCTTTTGTCTTCTGGCCAGCCCTCTGTTCATATTTTAATTTTTGTAATCTTGTCACAATACTCAAAAATAAAATTTAATAGATTAGGAATTGAAGTCCTTGTGTTAAGCATTTCTAACCAAAAATCCTTTGGAAGTCTTTTTTTCTTATTCTAAAACATTCTGCTGTACCTAAACAGGACATCAAGACTGATTTAAGAAAATCAAAAAAACAGAACTCCCTCTTGTCACTCGGAACAGCTTCTTCCATTTTACTTCCATTCACTCATTTCTGTCTTGTCAAAATAAAACATGGTTGATTTGTCATTTCCCACCCATTTCATGGCCAAGTATTAGTGTAAAGGAGCATGCTCTTAGAACAGTGACGGAGCGTGCACAGCGCAGACTGGTGGCCTGGGTTGCCCTGTGACAGAGGTTGACTCATCCTAAAGTCTTTACTAAGCTGACAACTTGCTCTGACTGGTTGACAGATAACACACATGAGATTCATTCATTATGTATTCTAGAGGAAAACTAGAAGCAGATTAAGCTACTTGTTTGGCTGATACATTGATACAGACCAAGGGGAAAACTCATTTTCTGTTCTGTCCTTGAGCTGAAAGTCAGCAAAGCAGAATTCTCCCATGCTTGTCAACTTGGAACGCTGTCTGTTTGAAAAGAATAAGCAGAGCTGTTTCAGCACCACATATTGGTCAATTCTTCATCTTGACAAATATTCGCTGCAGCAGAGTTTCTGTCAAGAAGATCAAATGAATTGACAGTTCCCGTCAAAATACTTGCTACATTTCAATGAAAACACACAGTCATCTCTATAAAATTTAGAAAGAGAATGAGGAAGAAATATTTTATATTTTGAAGTTAGCTCAACTCTCAGAACTATCTACTGAAACTGAAATACTTCACACACACTATATAACTACCTATATAGATACAGATATCTGAATACATTGTATAGAATAATAAGATGAACACCTCACAAGCTTAAAAACACTGACAACATCACTTAGGATCTTAAGACATTTTCAGTAACTCATTTCCTACCTTGCACCAAAGATAATTATTCCAGTTTTGATTTTCATAATTATCTTGAGTTTCTTCATTGTTTTATAAATATTAATAAATACCTAAACCAGAGTACTTTTGCTTAACAGATGTTTGCTCCTAATCTTGGACTGGCTTTATCACATTCACATAGTTTTTATTTTTATAGGAATGGTACATATTTTGTGACCTTCTTTTAGTGTGAATGCTTGAGATGGCCACAATTTTCTAGTCTCCTCTTGAGGAACATTTGAATTGTCCTGGTTGTTAACTACTACAAATGAATTGCTGCCAATGTTAGGAAATCTTCCTTTTGGGCAGTCACATAGTGGGCAAACTGCTGAGTCTCCAGTAGGAAAACCATCACCTTAATAAGTCAATGCCAAAAGACTTCCCACTGGTTGCATGACTTAAAGTTTATCAAGTATTTGAAAAAGCCGCGTTATAATTAAAGTAAATGAGTGAATTTACAGTCCCACCATCAGACTATCTGAGTTCTTTCCATTTGGCATCTATAATACTTAGCATTTCTGTAAATTGATCATTATAAAATGGTATTACATGGTAGTTTTAATTTACATTTCCCTATTTATAAACAAAGTTAAGCAACTTATGTTTATTGTCCACTTGTGACTTTTCTTCTATGAAATACTATTTTTCCCTCTTGTTCAATTTTTCCTATTATGTTTTGATGAGTAAAGTATTTTTACTCAAATACAGTAGCATTTTTCAGACTTTTATGGTGATTTTTTTCTCCAGAAAATCATTAAGATATACAATATTTTCCCTTACATTTTAAAATTTGCTTTTTCTTAATAGAATGACCTTAAACAGTATCCTTAATTCAGATAAAACCAGATCTGAATTCAACATTCAGTTCATGTCATTTGGGTTAATATGGATCATGGAACATCTATGGATCCTAAGAAAGTAAAAGCATGTAAAAGTCAACTTATTTCACTTAGAGAATTAGATCTCTAGTCACAAATGAACTATGAATAGGGTGTCAACTGAGGCAGGCCTCTTCCTATGAACACTGGGGATGCAGATAGGTTTATTGAAGGGTTTTAAGTTCAAAACCACAAATTACTTCAAACTCAAATTAGGCTTTGAATAAAGGGCAAGTGAATATTAAATAAATAAATCTAGAATGAATAGTGAAGTGACAGATTGCCTCATTCTAAATTTACTAATAGTCTATTCTGCTTTTAATTCTGGGTACTCTTTTGATGCAGCCTAAGTCCCTGACCAACTAGCTGATGTGCCAGGTCTTGGGTCTGCTTAGGTAACTGCAAGTGCTTTGGCTTTTTGTTTGCTACAACAGTTCCCAATTCAAAGGTCTTTTTTATTATCAAAAGAACACATATTTTAGAAATCCACCAATTTCAGTTGATTCTCAAATTCAAATGTCTACAGAGTTGTATTGAAAATATACTGTCTCAGTGCCAACAACTTTCTCCTTTTCACTAATTTTGAGTTTTTGCATATATATTATTTGCCCTGCTTTTATCTCTTTTCCGTCATAAACTCAAATTGCATGTGTGCCAGGCTGCTTGATGTCATCAAAGCTCATTGAGACTTCTTTCAGTTTATCTTTTTAAAAATTTATTTATATATAAATTTCACATCTTTGTAATCCCAGGGATTCAACCCCCACCATTCTCCCCCTTTCCTCCTGCCCGAAGGAGGTGCTTCAGTTTGGTGTGCTTCAGTTTGGTGCTTAGCTTGCTTTGACTTTTCCTTGTGGCTTTTGTTTATGTTTTCCCTATATCCCATATATTAGTGAAATCACTTGGTTTCTGTATTTTTCTTTTTGATTTGTTTCTGCTAATATGATTTCTTCTAAGTACATCCATGTTATCATAAAATCATCAAATTTGTCATTTTTAATTGATGAGTAATATTCCATAGTGTATATGTACCACACCTTTTTCATGTAGTCATCTGTTTTGGGGCATTTAGGTTGCTTCCAAGTCCTTGCAATTATAAATAGTGATGCAGTAAACATCCGAGCACAGGTGTCCCTTTGTACCCACATTGAGGTTTCTTTTGGGTAGATTCCCAAGAGAGCAATTGCTGGGTCCAATGGTAGTTCCATTTTCATTAATTTGAGGGTCCTCCACACAGCTTTCCATAGTGGTTGGACCAGGTGACATTCCCACCAGCAGTGTAAGAGTGTTCCTTTCTCTCCATATTCATGCCAGCACTTGTTGCCCATTCTTTGGATGTGGACCATTCCTACTGGTGTAAGGTGGTATTTCATTGTGGTTTTGATTTGCATTTTCCTTATTGCTAGTGACATTGAGCAATTTTTCATGTGTCTGTTGGCCATTGGTATTTCCTCTTTGGACAAGTGTCTTTGTAGTTCTTCTCCCCATATTTTCATTGGGCTTCTTGTTTTGCTTTTGTTTAGTTGTGTGAGTTCCTTGTGGATCTTTGTTATTAAACTCTTATCGCTCTTATGGATGGCAAAATTTTTTTCCCTTTTGGTTGAGCTTCTTTTTGTTTTTTCTGTTGTCTCTTTTGCTGTACAGAAGCTTTTTAATTTGATGTAATCCTATCTGTTTATGTTTTCCTTCATTTTTTTGCCATCTGTAGATGTTTCCTGAAAGGAATTTCTGAATTGTAATTCATAGAGGGTTCTGCCCAAGTTTTCCTCTATGTATGTTATG
This sequence comes from Uropsilus gracilis, assembly GCA_004024945.1. Taxonomy (NCBI): domain Eukaryota; kingdom Metazoa; phylum Chordata; class Mammalia; order Eulipotyphla; family Talpidae; genus Uropsilus; species Uropsilus gracilis. The sequence continues at coordinate 65,688 of PVHY01003417.1, forward strand.
GTTTCAGTTCTGACATCTAAGTCTTTTATCCATTTTGAGTTGATTTTTGTACATGGTGTCTTGATCCATTTTTTTTGCATGTCTTAGTCCAATTTCCCACCACCATTTATTGAAGAGGTTATCTTTATTCCAATGTAAGTTTCTCAGTTTATCTTTTTCATTACATTGTTTGTTTCATTTTGACTATAGTCTTTCTATGTTCAAGGTAACTGACCTCTTAGGTGATATCTACTCTTAATCTCAGGTCATATTTGTTTCATCATGCATTGTAGTTTCCATCTCTAGAAGTTTAAATTATTTATTTAAAATCTTCATCTCTGCTTAAATTTTGAACATATGGAATAGAGTCATATATTTGTTTGAAGTAATATCTGCAAATTATAACATCAGGATCATTTTTAATTGCTGTCATTTCTGATTATGGGTCATGTTTTCCTATTTTGTATGCCTGGAAATTTTTAATTAGGTATCAGACATAAATTCTGTCTTGTTGAATTTCTTGGTATTTTTCTATATGTAAGTTTAAAACATTCTTGTCCTTTGTTCTAAGATTCAGTTGAGGTACATAGAAAGAGTTAGATGCTTTAAGAATTTGCTTTTAACACGAGTTAGGCAGGACCAGAGTTTTGCTCAAAGTATAGTCATTCCCCACTTCTGGGGCCAGTACATTCTGTGTATTCTACCTGATGCTCTGGGAATCTTCCCCTTTTGCTGGTGGGATCAAGCATTCACTTTTAATCCTTTCAGTTCAGTAGTTTTCCCATTCTATCAAAATGAACTGATCTGTACTCAACTAAAACTCAATTCCCTGGGAGCACTCTGTGTACAACTCTCTGATCTCCAGTATTTTGTCACAAGCATGGCCAATTACCCAGGTCTCCCTGCATTCCTATCACCATTTCTGTACTTTCAGAGTTGGTTAAGCCTTTCCTAGGCTTGCTTTCTCTATTCTGCAGCTAAAGAAACTCTCAATACATAATATGGGTTAGTCAGAGGCTTCACTGCCAGTTCATGTAGTTTGTTCACTTTAGAGATAGGAGGGTAAATGCAGTGAGCGTTGCTCGTTTTGACTGCGAACAGATATCCCATTCATTTCACATAGTGCCTTCCTTCCACAAACATTCACTGATCATCCTTTTGGTCTAGGAGCCATTGGCTTTGGAAGGGGTCTAGAGCTGTATCCTGATCATGGTTTATTTGTGAAAATGGAAGGAATAAAAAAATAAAGCTAAGTGTGGTCTAATTGAAGATTCATGGAAGGAGGTAGGTCATCAAGAACTGTAATGATTTCTGAAGAGAGTAGATTTCTGAGTGATGGGATGAGTTAAAAATCCAAATCAAAGCAATAAAGGCATTGTGCTTTGTCTCTTTTTGGAGACAGAAGCCATTAACTCTTCATTACTTTTTTGGTTTTTAAAAGATTGTGGCATTAATCCCCTGACACACACCCTTTTATTTCCTTAGACTCCCAAATAGGCACCCTCTTCCCAATTACATCCATGTCCCTCCACCTAAGTTCAAGGACAGGCAGCTATTTCTTGAAGATTAAGAATGTCATTCGAATTTGTTCTAATGCTGCTGTCTCTCCTGAATTCCAGATAGTAATTTTAAGTTTTTAGACTTTTTTCAGCTGTGAAAAGTTTTCTTCAATTACACTCTTGATAAATTTCTTCCATTTGTTTTGTGTTTTCCTTTAGGAAGTTCAATTAATCTTGGGTTGCTTATTCATGTACTTTCTTCCATATTCTGTCATTTTCTCCTGGATTGTCATTTCTGTTATTTCCCTTTGCAGTCTGTCATGTTTAGAGTCTATTTTCTGTTCCATTTATCTGTGTTTGAAACATTCACTACTCATGATTCCAGTGAGTGTTTGTTTTATCACAGAATTTGCCTGCATCTCTTCTTGTTTTGTAAAACTTCGCTATCTTCTCTCTCCCTGAAAATAGATTACAGAGTTTTATTAGATTAAATGTTTCATTCTTTTGCTTCACAAGAAATGCCTACAAGATGGATGACAATGAAGGGAATTACAGATTTGTTTTCGCTGTCTTGTTTCTTTTACATTGTCACACCACCCGAAGAGTCAGTTTGCTTTTCTTTCCTTGTTCACACTTCCTATAAGCCTTGGCAACTCCACCAAGGCTGGTGCCTGAGGGTTTTCTGGCTGAGGAGTGCCTGGTCAGAACAGGTTTGCTCCTGGGTTGCCCACCTGACCACTCTGGTGAAGTGGATCCTCTGGAGAGAGGTCTTCTCTTTCCAATGGTCACAAATAGCCTAGTACTTGATGCTCTAGTAGTTGTACTACTTGCCTATATAGAAACTGCTTTGCTGTTCTCCCTAGTCATTTGCCTTCAGTACATTTCCTTCATGATGGGGCTTCCCCACCAGCTTTGCAACAGGTCAAGCACCAGGAAGCAGAGCAGAGAGCTGTGCACTCCTTACCACCTCCCTCAGCTGTCTTCCTGACCTCCTGGCTGAATTTAGGATTAGAAGCCTCCCTGAGCTATTCTTTTTCACTGTGGTCACCAGTTTCTAGAAATCTGAGAAGCCTTTGGAAAATGACACCAACTGCTCTGTTGAATATCCTGCACTCACTTTGAGGATGAGCTGTGAGCTGTACTGGAGAACCTGCTTCTAGAAGTGACTGATGCCACCCTTTTCGGCAGGGCCTTCTGATTCAGGTTCCTGTAGTAGCTCCGTAGTCATGTGCAGGCCAGGACTTTTCCTGAGTCAGCCATTAGGAAAACTATATGGAATATTACAATAATCCCTTGAAGAATTAGGTTTCAGGGTGTCCCCACTGTTTGCATTTCATACATATAAAATGGCCCCAATCAGCCAACCCAAGTGTTTCAGCAATCTGGGCTGCAGAGTAAAATGCCATAGACTAGTAGCTTGCAAACAGCAGAACCACATTTCTTAGTTCTGCAGACTGAAAGTACAAGATCAGGGTGCTGGCAGAGTCAGATGAGGACCCCTTCAATATACTCTCACGGGGGGAAGGGACTAGGGAGTTGCATGTGGTTGCTTCTACAAGAGCAGTAACCCGACTTGTGAGTGCTTCAGCCTCAGACCTAAGCACTTCCCAAAGGCCCCGCCTCCTCACACTATCACATTGGGCATTAAAAGTCAACAAATGAAGTTGGGGGGACACAAACATTTAGATCCTAGCACCTGAGGCAGAAATAGATTAGGAGTTACCTCAGGTATAGTGGTGGTGGGATGTAGGAATATTGAGAGCACTGTTTTTAGGATAAAAATGCTCCAAAATTAGTGGCAGTGATTACACAATCTGTGAGTGTATGAAAAGCCACGGAGTTGTAGAGTTTAAACAGGTGAATTCTGTGATTGCAAATTGTATATTACTAACGCTGTTAAAAACATATCATGGACATTTCACAGATCATTACATAAAAACCCAGTGTGTAAAATAACTTTTCCAAGTCTGCAGCTAGGGTGATTTGTTCTAACATTCTTACATTAATGGATCTCATTTTTCCCTGTTTGCTATTAACAACAATACTCCAATAAATATTACTGTAGGTATATGCTTTTACTTCTGTAAGTGAGATAACTACAAATTGTTGGACCAAATTAATTGTACATACCTACTTAAGTTTAATGGATTCTGCCAGATTAATTTACAAAAAGAAAATAACAATTCGCCCTTACTAATACTTAGTTGTAAATGCAACAGTTCATTTCCTTGCACCCTCACCTTCATTGGATAGCATTAGTTCCTTTAAGTGTTAGAAATATGATAATAACAACAAAGAATCTATATAGTTTTAATTTGCATTAAATGTATTTTCATATATTAGGTATTTGCACTTCCTTTTGTACATTTTCTTTTGTAATATTTTACCAGTTTTTTTAAACTATATTTTCTTTTATATCTTTTTCATTAAGATGAAGGACTTCCTGCAAGAGTGTTGTCCTTTGTAAACTACAACTATTTTCTCCCCATTAGCCATTTCTGACTGCCCCCTGAACCTTCTGTCACGTGGAAAATTTCAGCTTTTATGAGACAAAATCTGGTATTTTCCTTCATACCTCTGGTTTTTCTTTCTAACTTAGTTCCTAAGTTTACATTAATGGAAAAATTATACCATGTTTTCATTATCCACAATTAGATATTTAACCCAAAGTTCAGTGTGTAATGTGGATTAAGCATGTGACTATGTTTCCACATGGTACTCTGCTTTACCTAGAAACAATAAATTCAGCTTGCTTTGTCTTAATAGCAAGTGGTACTGTTGAAATCTGAGGAAAGGGCACTGATATTGCCAGCTCCTGAGACTACGCTCCCATCTCCATCTTGAACAATCTCTCAGCTCATGTAAAATATCATTCATTGCTTTCCTCCCTTCTTTACTTGGCCTCAGGAATGGCACCTCCCTTCCCCTCCTGACTGGCCACCTCTTTCCTAGGCTCTGTTCATAAGTATACCCAAGGGCATTGTGTCTTGAACTTTCCCAAGCTGTTCCTCTCATGTCCTCTTCTGTCCTGGGATCTCCTCCAAAGTGACACATTATATTTAGTCAGTACATCTTAGTCTCCTCTGGTCTGGACTGCTTCTCATTGTTTCCTTGTAGTGAGAAAATTTGGTCAGACATTTTCTAGAATGTCTGTCAATGTCCACCTCTGAGGTTTCTGTCATGATTTTTGGGACCTTCTGATGGCAGGAGGTACCTGCCAATTGTGTGATGGCATCACTGGTGACACTGACCTGGATCCCCAAGCCCAGTGTCTGAAAGGTTTTCTGCTGTAACATTACTGTTACTGTTGTCACCCTTTCCAGAGTCCTTTTAGAAGGAGGACATTCGGTCCAGGTCACACTCAAGGGGAAGGAGACTCAGTTCAGCAGACACTTGTGTTCTCTGCTTGGGAGGTTGGGTCTGGGGTCCTGAAAGCCCCTTTCCCTACAGTTGAAAGGACAGAGCGTGCTGATGCCTGGTGTCTGGCAGGGACTGCCATTCCTGTACTTCTGATCTTGCTACCAGACTAGAGAGGCTGCTTTTTCTGGAAGAGACGTGCTCTTGGCAGCCATGGTGGTTCGGGTCATGCTTGTGTTCAGTCTTGGGGTCATACGAAGATTCTGCTATTAAGCAGAGAGGGCCAGTTCCACAGGTACCTCTCTGCACTTGGATTATGAGACTGCTGGTATTTGAACACTTTGATCTAAAAAATGAACAATTTTTTATAATTCAAACAAAGACTGGGAGGCAGCTTGTCCCTGGGACAATACTATGCAAAGAGTATCACCCTCAGATAGAGGGGCTGCAGCGATGTTTTCACCTTGTTCGCGAGCTCACCTCCATGTAAACTTGAGAATGCAAAGTGATTGTATGAGGCAATTCTGTTTCTAAGCTACTCACACAAAAGATAGCACATTGCCTTCATAAAATGGAAAATCACATCTGATGTGAATGTCATTTGAACCTCCAGACAGAGAATCTTGTGTCACCTTTTTGATACAAAGGCAGAAGTGGGAATCCAGGAGACGGATGACTGACAGCACACACTCAGCAAGATGCCCCAACAGGTCCAAGAAGCCGCACAGGCAGCCAGAGTGCCACGTCTCCACCTGGTGACATCTGTCCTGGGGCCCATCTGACATGTTCCCTGCCCTGGGTCCCACCAGGTGACAGACAGGTACTGTGAGCAGTGGTGGTAAGACTTGTGATGACTGAATTAAGTCAAGCACCACTGTGCCTCTGTTAAGGCAAATGGAGGAGAGTGGTGCCTGTGGTGGGAGCACCAAGAAGAATATAAGAGCAGGATCAGGTTAGGGCTGGGTGGCCCCTGTCCTTGCCACTGGATCCACTGACACAACAGCCTGCTCTACTGTCACCACAACTTCGCAGACAGGGACTGTGCTCTTTTTTTCACAGAGGAGGAAAATAAGAGATCTCTCAGGCTGGCAAGATTAAAAAGTAACAAAATAGAAGTGTGTAGGTCTTTCTGATGCTATGGCCTGTGTGGCCCTTGCTGATGAGAAACTCACAGCCCCTTTTTCTTTGCGGACTTGGTGCTATTGGGATTCACATGGGGTGTAAAATTTGTGGACAGTGTATTCCCTTCAAGGTTACTAAAGACAGAGAGGAGTGGCTGGTAGGTGGCTCACAGAGTCTTTGAAAAATGCAGCAAACATCAATATGCCATTTCTAGGGATGATTTTTCCCTAAATAATGCATATTTATGACAATCCAATTAGAAAACACAAATTGGTAGATAATGACAAAAGGAAACAAAAGCAAAAAGTTCAAATCTCAGAGGTAACCACTTGAATTTTGGTTCATGCTTTTTTTCAAATTAAATCTATATGACATCGATAGAAGAGGGTGATATTTATATAGTTATTTGCAAACTTCACTCTCTGGTTCTTATAGATCATGACTTGCATTTAGGGTACATGCAACATGCACATACAAACATAAATACCTTTCAGAACCATTAGTGATTCAAGAAACTGAATGAAAAGCTTCTCTCTTCAAGTTTGTAGGAAATATCCATCCTAATTTCTAATTATCCTGTGCTGTAGTTCATACACATCTTAGCATATCTAGAATTTTTCCATTCATTGGTCCTATTCATCAACAAACATTTGGGAAAGATTGACTCGATCTCTCACAGACAGGTTCAGATGAGTTGGCCGGACCCGGGCTCTCAAGAAACCCAACGACTACCCACTCCAAAAGCTTTTAGCACAGAGCAGCTGCCTCCACTTCCTAAGTGCAGGTACTGTCATACCCTTATCTCAGTCAGAACCTTTGGTGGTCTCACTGCTAATTTGAGACCAGCCTCTCTCTGCTGACCTCTGGAGTTCATCTCACTCTGGCTTATAACTTCTCTTTGTATCATCTTCTACAACCCCACGCCTGAATTCCACCTAACCTGCTTCCTCCCTCTCCTCTACCCATGAGGTGTGTGGTTGCAGTTCAGATGTTACCTTCTGTTCCCCTCATCCACATATCCTTGGCCTTCAGCCCAGCCCTGGCCATCTCTGCTAGGTGCTGACACCCGTGGCTGCTGACATTATGTGTGTGCCTCCCCACCATCTCCTTAGTCCTTCAAGAGCACAAGGAAGTTGACTGATTTCTTCACAGTTCAGAGGATGACCTGAAGGCTTGGGACATATTTACCTTACAGGATAGACCCTCAAATGATCTCTTGTCAGGCAGGATCATCACCTGCTTTAGGGCAAGTGACTGTTTAAGGTGACTGGCTAGTGAATACCAAGCAGAACTATTAAATCCATCTTTCTAATTTCACAGCCTGAATGATTTGCTCACAGTCTGAATCCCTGAGTTAAGATGTTGATTTACTTGTTTCTAACTAGTTTGCAGCAAACCAACCCAACTGCACACAAGAGTGTGAACGAAGTGAGTTTGTTTGGGGGGGTTCACAGTTCTGGAAGTCTCTTGGGAGTGTGGGAGAGAGGCTGGGGAATATAAAGCTCACCCTTTATCTTGGAGGTAACTGATCAATAAAAACTGACACTTGGGTGCTTGAATGATAATTCTGGGGCAAACTTACATGAAATTTAATGTCTCAAATTTTTCTTAGTTTTCATCCTGCATGATCAAAAAATCAGGGTTTGGACTTGATTTTATATTGTCTTTCTGCAGGCCTATATACCCACAGGTGCCCACCAGGTTTCCTAACAGAGCTCACTCACAGGGATCCAGAGGTCTCAGGCACTGGGTCAAATCCTGATCCTCAGAGAAGCTGCAAGTTACTGCCCCCCCACCTCCACCCACACACACACACACCACTGTCCCCATTCGAGTGTGCTGAGAACTGGCTCAGTGACCTTGAGAAAACCGAGCAAGATATCAGGAAAAAGAGGACGTTCTTTTTCTTTGTAAAACAGAAATTGCCTTAATAGTAACACAAAATTCTATCAGCTTCCAGTAACGGATGGGTCGCCTTCTGTTTCATAAGCAATATTCAAGATCAATAACCTAAAACATAAAAACATAAAAATGACAAAATAAGAAGAAAGACTCCAAATGGGAAGACGTGCTTTGAGTTATGCCTTTGAAATATGCCTACAAAGCATTGCTGGACTGGACCCTGGGGAATCCACAGGAGAGGAAATTTGTACCCCAGGAAAGAATAGAATGTGCTGGTTTATGGAATGAATGGCATCGGGAGCATTAAATAGATTATTCTAACATAGTCCTGTTTTACTGTAACAGATGGTAAATAATTTAAGTTATGGGCTTGTTACAAAGTATTGTTAGAAATTCATCACATAAAATGTACTCTAGGTCCTTTTCTAATCTTTTCATGTTTGAGGAATGAAGGTATCCATTCTATTCTTTTAAAGGAGGTCCTCCAAAGTGTCATGTATGTTAGTAATTCCATTTACAAAGAATTGCTTTGAAAGAAAGTAACTGTATTAAGGACCACAGACTTCATATAATTGACTGCAGAGCAAGTGTGTGTGTGTGTGTGTGTGTGTGTGTGTGTGTGAGTGAGTGATGTATAGGTGATGTGGATTTCTGAAGTGATAGTGGAGAAATCAATAAAGTTCTTTTTACTTAGATTAAAAATAAAGTGAATTCTTGTACTAAAACCAGTGATAACCTACCAAATTATTAGCACATTTTAAGACTAATGAGCAGCATTTTTCTGACTGGGAGACAGTCGCATACTGACTGTACAGGGCAGGTTTGTAATTAGAGTAGATTCACTAAATCACTATTTGGTTTTGACATTATTTGGTAAGACTTCCACCTTAGAGTAAGTATCCAGTCTTGAGATGTTTTTCTTCATTTTAGAAAGGTTTTTGATTGGGCAGTTGGTTCCACTGGGGGATAAAGATGAGCTTGTAAAGCACTCTATATGTATACCCCACTCAACCCTGAACCTATGGGAGAGACCTTCAGGATCCCCATTCAATAGCGGAGGTGTCAAAATAGGTGTGCTCACTCTGATGAGTACTACAAAATATTCCTGAAACTTAATACCAAATAAATGAAGCAATTTTTGTGATTATGAATTGGCAGACAGTATTCAGATGCTAAGTCTTCCCAACTGAACTATATAGAAAATGAGGTCCTACTCAAAATAGCAGGGGCTTATATTTTGGGTAGAAATTTCAAAAAGTTTTGATAAAAGTTGTGGAGAAAATCAAAGGACTTAAAAAAGTATCAACAAACCAAAGTTAAAATTTTTGTAGTACAGGCTTTAAGCATTATTATGAAATTTCATAATAAAATAACATATGGCATAAAATAGAGTGGGTTTTTGAGAGTCATCAAGATAATACAAGGAACGTATTGTCAATGAATGATATGGGACAGCTAGACAGCCATGTACAAAGACACCAAGACTTGACCTCTTTTTAGATGCTGAAAATTAACATAGACTTCATAGACCAAAGGTGGCAAAATTGTAAGAAATTTTGTTTATAAGACAACAGGAGATATTTACAGTGGTTTTGAATTTTTGTTAAGATGTCTGGCAAAATTTCTGTGAAAGGGATACAAGAAGCTTGAACTGTAAAAGAAAAAATTGTTAAATAGGATTTCATAAAATTTTAAGACATTTGCTCTTCATAGGAGGCTCATGAAAATGAAAAGACAAGCCATAATGTAAGAAAAAAGACTTGGAATACATAAATATGACAGGGTACTTGAAAACAATATCTAGAAGCTCTTATATCTCTGTAAAGAATGAATAACCCAATCTAAAACTAGATAAAACATTTTGAACAGACTCTTCTACAGAGATATGGCTAAGAAGTACATGAAAAATTGCTCAACACCTTAGTTATTAACAGAATTGTGGAGGAACCACAATGAGAAACCTCTACTTCACCACTAGATCGTCTCAATTTGAGAGGACTCTGCAACTTGTGTTTCTGGAGATGTGAAGTACCTAGATGTTTCATGAACAGCTGGTGAGGATATAAAGTGATATAACCACTTTGGAAAACAGTTGTATATAGATATATTTTTTGTTTGTTTGTTTGTTTGTTTGTTTTTGAGACTAGGTCTCGCTATTTTTGCCCGTGGAACTGCAGGCTTTCATTGCCCGAGGTACCACAGACTCAAGCAGTCCCCATCCTCAGCTTCCCAGGCAGCTGGGATTACAGGTGTGCACCACCACGCCCAGCTATTTATTTTTTGGAACTAGGTCTCGCTACGGGCCTCAGGCGGAACTCGAACCGGGATCCCTAACCCCGGCCGCTTAACAGTTGTATATTTTTCTTTAAAACTTCAGCATATACCTACCGTATGATCTAGTCATTCATCCCCGGGTTTTTCCCCAAGAAAAATGAAAACATGTAAACTTATAGACTTGAACAAAAATCACTGGCAGCTTCATTTGTAATAAGTTGGAAATAAGTAAAATTTCCATCAAATTGTGAGTGGCTGCATGAACTGTGGTCAAATCACACAATGACTAATACTCAAAGGTAAATAGGCGCTGATGCAACCACCTGGGCACAGCTCAAGGAAATCAATAATCAAGAACTCAGCTAAAATGTGTGTATTTTCATCTCATTACAATTCTAGAACATATAAACTATGTTTAGTGACATAAACTGTGTAGCTGTTTGGGGGTGGAAGTGGAGTGAGGTAGGCAAGAAAGGTTTTTAAGGGATAAAAGGAAAGTTTTGGGTGTAAAAACTAGATTGTGGTGATGTTTCACATTTTTATATGTGTAAAACTTACCAAGTTGCACATTTTAAATGTGAAGTTTATTGAAGCACAATTATTTCTCAGTAAACCTAAAAATTTTTGGAGAGAAATTCATTTTACATTTGAGAAAGTATATTTTCTGCATCTTTAAAAAATGAATTTGTATTTATATTGTTATACTATATTACCAACTTTCTACCTTTAAAAAATTCTACAATGCTTTTACAATGAAAGATTCACATAGAGATTAACAGGTATTACTTTAGTAACATGGTATTTTGAGAAGATTTAAAACCATCTTGTCTATGCCTTCATCAGCAGCACTTTATTTTAATTATGGTCATTTAATAATATGTTTAATCAGGTTTAAAATCTGTGCTACTACAAAAGAAAGATGGAAGTTGGGGAAAAGGTGAATAAAAAACATGCCTCTGTACATAAGATGACAAGATCAGACAAGTTCAGGGTGGGATAGATATAGACATTCCTCATCATTGTACATAAGATGAACAAAGACAAAAATGTGGACTTTTCAATCTTTTGATTCTTCTCATTCCTTTGTTTTTGTCATCACTCCAGATATAGAAGCCAGTCTACCTGTGGCTGATGCCACAGCCCTTGATTCGGTGGATTAATAAAAAAGCCACCCAAGGGCAGCATGCTTTCCATAATTCACGTTTTAAAGATTTCCTTACTAGGTGAAATTTGTACTTATTCTTTGCTATTGCAGTAAACATACAATTTTATCAGAAAATTATAGGTTGGATATGCAGAGGGGGTGTCAGTCTACACAGGAAGATCAGGTAGGTGTCTGTCAGTGTGCCTCTTGTGTGAAATAAAGGTTGACTGTGACTCTGTGAGCCTAATTCCACTGTCAATATTTAAAGAATGCAGATCATTTAGTGTTGAAAGCAGGGAGAACCCTGGGGCTTGAGAAGAAGCTCTGTCCTTGCCCAAGTCCTTTGACCTTCCCTAATGAAAGGTGAGACATGTCCTGAGCTTCTGAACTTTTTCTGCAGGAGAAGCAATCACTGCTCCCCCTTTTATTCCTAGATGAACATACTTGCAGGGGGCGATTCCCATTCAGGCATAGGTTTATCAGAGAATATGTTCTAAGAGTCTCATCTTTTATTCTCAGAGCACTCTTGGCATAGGAAGCTCTCACATCTCTTCTCCTTGATGCCCCAAGTCCTTAAATGCATGATGAATATCCTTAATTCATTCTATTATCCTTTAAAATTTACAGCTATTACCTTCTCCACATGTGCTTATTAAATTATGGCCTCTTCCTACCAATATGTCTAACGTTAATTTGTTCAGTTTTCTAGCCTCAAAAGAGCACCAGTAGGTTGTGGGATTTTCATACACCAGCAGCTCTGATTTTTTCCTAAAATGAAAAGTGTGCACTTGCCACTTAGCATCATCATGAATGGGGAAAGTTTGTCCTGTTGAAGTCAGAATACCCAATGCTCTCTGAACAGCAGACAGCTGAATTTAGTATCTGGTTAAGGAAGATTCCTTGGTTCCTATTGTAAACTTGGAGCACTTGCTCTCCACACATTACACACACTAACTGCCAATGACCAGAACTTAAACTTGGCTGCTTGGGAGCTAAGCATTGTGAGACATGGCCTGGTAAGTTCTTTGTTGGCTGCACGGTTAGCAGTCTTTCTCTTGATATTGAACAGCAATGCCTTTAGTCCTCATTATTTTATAAAATTAAGTATAATGGGCGATATGGAACTGCTTACACCAGCAATAAATGGCACAGTATTTAAAAATTCAACCTAACTGAGATCATTAGATGAGTTGATTCTGGGATATGTTAGCCTCAATTAGATGTTTAATGAAATAATCTGGTGGACAATATTAATTATGAAGAAAAGAAACAAAATTAAAATTCAGAAATGTGTTGGAGATGCATGCTAAAGATTGTTTCTAAAAGGGGAAGTATTGTTAATATATTTTAAAATGTTTTAGTTATATGACAATAACCCATATATGAATTTCATACTGTGAATTGCCAAAAACTGCTTACAGATCTTTAGTAGCATCTAAGAAACCACAAACTAATATGTGTGCTTGGTATAGGACATTATTTGCATGACACATTATAAACAAAAGATATCACCACTAATTTTTTCCTGAATTATAAGATTGATACTCAAAATACTTATCAACCAATATAGATTAAACCAGGACAATGAGTCTTACTGATCTGGAGAGAAGAAACCTCTTGAAATGGAACTGAGATATACTGATACCTTATCAATCTCTTCAAAGGTGTAACATATTTGCTGTATTCAGTTAATGCTCAATGAAGGCTATCAACAGAAGAGTAGTGTTTGAATCTTTGCCAGGTAAGAGTATTCAAGTCAACTCTACAGTACAGCAATTTGTGATCCTTCAGACCCTGTAAATGTTGGTAAAAATATAATGATCCCTCTTTTTCTGGACCCTAGATTCTCCTGGTCAGGACTGTCCCACTGCATTGCCATGTTTTGTAAGTCCTGAACTCTCAGCTTCCCCCAACCTTAGCGTTGATCTGACAGTTGACATTACCTACTGTAATCATGGGTCCCTGTAGTCATAACACTGACTGGATGGGAGAGGTTGGTTACCAGCAGTAACTCATCAAATGGTTAATTTTGGTGTGTGGTGGAGGGTAATGAGCTTAGAGAACCTACTTGGGTTGCTTCCTGTCTCAATCAATGTGGATATGGGAACTAAGAGGAGGAAATGGTGGGTAAAATGCTACATCTGGTCACAGTTGGCTCTTCTTTTTAGAATTTAGATATGGAAATTAACAGAGTATAGCTTCAAGAATAACCACTAGCTAGATTGTGTTGTTTTTCCAAATTACCTCTATCAGAAAAGGTGTTTGAAATCCTCCAAATAGAAATATGTCAGTAAAATGAAATAAATAGAAAGAAAAATGCTATCTCTGTGTTCAGTCACAAGATTCCAGTGGATGAGAATCTTGCTTTATGCTTGGTATAAGTACAAGGGGCTCACCATAACCTCACTTTATGTGTGCAGTTTATATACAACCTGTTCTCATCGTAGAGTGATGTAAACCAGAGATTTGGTACTCATGATTTTATAGAAACTGTGCTTAGGATTTCTTCTTTTTAAAAATGAACTAAAAACCTGAACATTCAAGTGATCTAGAAAAATGAAACAATGAAACTGCTCACAAACAGCTGTTTGGTATAAATTAGAAAGTTATTGCTAAATCATAAAAAAGTCACTTGAGCTTTATATGATTGCAATAAAGTCCAAAGCTCTAGCAAGCTCCCAAATTTAATTTATTAGGATCTGAAGCTGACAGTGTGCCAAGTATGCTGATTAATTAATGTGATTTGCAAGCCAGGCATGGACTGTGAGTGACGCTCTCTGACAATCTGCACAAAGATTGCATAGAGAAGCCCATCTCAGTGACTGCCTTGCTTGGAGGAAGTGCCAAGGGAACGATAGTGCCATGTCCTGCCCCCTCCTCCCCTTTCACTCTTTAAATTTACTCAGGGAGAAATGGAATTTGGAGAACTTCAGGATATGCACATTCTTCATTCGCGGTCTTTCACCTCTTGTTTGTACTGCAGGTAATTCAGAAAACATGAATTTCATTAAAAGTCTGACATAGCTTTGGTCATCACTAAGCAATTCAAATATCAATCAAATGGAAATGGAATTCTCTTTGACAAATAAGGCTAATATTTAAGCATTTGATGACCTTGCAATTCTGGGACTTGGACTTTTGCAATGATTCATTCTCAGTGGTAAAAATTCATTATCTTCAATTAAATACTAAGATAGTGCACTTTAAACTGAGCAGAAGAGCTAGAGATGGGTAATGAAATAATTTCTTTTGTCATATAAATACTTTGAGACAATTATCCAATGCTTGCTAATGATATTTTGGTCTACTTACATAGGCACAAAGTTAAATGAAATGTAGTTATTGATTTGAAATCATTGTCTAAACCGTGATTATGAAATGGAGTTTCAGTCGCATATGGAATGTGAAACAGAACTACCAAATTATGTTGATAAAGCATGAACTATAGTTTTCAGTGGTTCAGAGTTCCATTTTTCTACTCAGTACTTTATGACTATTTCATTTCCATGTCAATTTTAACTCATGACTAAATCTTAATTAAAATTAGCCAAAGAACAATGAGCTCAGACAATCGATCCAAAGAAGTTTGAGGCGGCAGAAAGGACAAGGTAATGTGTAGTTTCACAACCTTGCCAGAAAAGCCTAGTTCCAGAACTACAGGGTTTGTCAATAATGCCAACGGTGGTGGTGAATGTGTGTGTGGTGGGTGGACTTAAAACCAAGAGTGTGCCTGGCAGAGGGCACACACTATAACCTGCATGTCCTATATAATTCATACCCAGTGTTAGAGACAGACTACTACAATGTCTTATTTGCCATTCTGAAAGCTTTTTTACTTTTCCTGGTTAGTTTTATCCACTCCACTTAATGTGAATATTTATATATTTCACTGGTGAAATTTTATTTATTTGATAAGATGCTGCTGCAGACACTATTGCAAAAATTATATACTATCCAGTGTATGTGATTTGCCACTCCTCTAAATATGAAAAAAAATTTGAGTTCTAAGACATATTTGACCCCAGTGTTTTCAGAAAAGAGGCAGAGATCTTCACCACATGACAAATGATTGCCACAGGTTAAGAGATGGGGTGGTGGGAGGACTGGGGAGGAACAAGAACTGAACTTGGGATGGCTCACTAATCAAAAGGAGTAAGCATTGTGAATGAACTGGAATGGGAAGAGGTGTTCTGATCAGGGAACAATTCCTTTGCTAGTTGTAATGAGACAAAGACTGGTAAGTGAGAGCAAGAGAGTTTGCCATTCTGATGGTATTTTGCTGCATTACACACCATCCTATTATTTAGTGGCTTTAAGCAATCATTGTTCACAAACATGTACATTTGCAGGATGTTTTGGCGATGCTTCTATAGCAACAACTGAAGTTCACCTTAGATTGGAGAACGTGCTTGTAATAGGATTCACTAAAGTGGCTCCTGAATGGGAATTTGGTAACAGAGACTGTCAATCACTAGGGCCTTGGTTGCTCTCCCATAGATCTTTCCATGGGGCTACTAGGGCTTCCTCACAGTATGGTAGTTGGCCATACTGCGCACAAGTATTTCCAAGAACCAGGAAATGGGAGTTTTATTGTCTTAGGGCTCCAGGTGAAGAACTGGCACTTCATTGCTTCTACCATATTCTATGTTTCAGCAGTCAAAAAAAGGTAGAGCACAGATCTCACCTCGTAGAGGGAAGAATATCAAGGAATGTCAGCCTGGTTGGAGCTTAAAGCAGGAAGTTGAAATAGCATTAGTCGGGGGTGGAGGTGGGGGGGAGGGGGTCAGAGCAAGGAGTTGACTGTATAACTGAATCTCTACCACACTAGATTCAGCTATACCAACAAGGATGTCTTCCAAACAGAAAAATAAAACAAAATTAGATGAATTTCTTATTTATTCCATTTTATGATTAACCTTTTCCTGGTTAGGGAAGAAGAAAGCGGAAGGGGAAATAATTTACTCAAGTTTGACAACCTACAGAATTTGACCCCTTGCATGCCAGGACAGCAGGTTATGGTGAGTGTGCATCTAATAGATGTGAATGTGCAGGGGTCTAGCCAGGTTTCAGTGGCAGGAGAGCAATTGTGCACAATCTCCCCCATTGCTGCTGTCCCAGACATCATACCAGTAGCCTGAATCTGCTGGGGGAAGGGGCTTATAGCAGAGGCAAATGCTATGAATCAGCATTTAATGTTTTCATTTCTACAGTGAGTCTGCTGACACAGCACTGCATCTCCGACAGCCTGACCCATAGAGAACCAAGCTTAAGAGTTCTGCCTTTGCAAACACTCTAACTCTTCTTTCTGAATGACTACTACTAACAGAAAAGGCTGATTAAATGAAGAATGAATCAAGTAGTTTCAGTGTTAAAGGAACAGCACTGATAAGGATAAATAAGATGAATAGAAAATGTGAAGACAAGCCATGGTCATATTCATCAGGGCGGCAGAGGAGACTGGTAGCCTGGAAAAGGAGGTGAAGTGACAAGGGCTTGCAGAAGAGATGGAGAATGAGGGCCCTGCTCCCTGCCACCTCCAGGTGCTCTGCCTGGAACTCCAGCCCCTCTGGGAAGAGAACCAAGTGAGCTCTCATCCCCTCAGAGCTCCCTCCTCAAGTTTCCTCAGGCAACAGAGGACCCGTCCCTCCCTTCTGGGAAGAAGGCAAGAGTAGCTTTATCTCTGCATTTCAGCAAAAAGACAAGATTGCATTTGGAACACTGTTTACTTCCAGCTAAAAAGAACAGCTTGCATATGGACACCAGGTGCTTCAGTGTCAAAACAGATTTGCAGGAGCTGGAAGCTACAGCAGCCAGAGTGCCTCTTAATCCAGTGGAGAGGAAACTTCACATTTGAACCTCTACTGTGAATCTGCTCCACCTTGGGAGGGAACCCAGACTATAAACAAAATTAGGACCTTTCACCTGCGCAGGATTGTTCTGAAAAGCAATCATATTACGCCTTTCCTGTCTCTGCTCTCAGTGAGCCTGGACCCTGCTCTTCACTGAAGACACCAATGTTGCCAGCTGTGTTATGATTCAGGGGCTACTCAACAAGACACATGGACTCGAATTGAAGTTCAAAGCAGAAGGTTTATTGCCAAGAAGCTGATGCCTTAGGGTCCCCAAACCAAGGTGGCGAGGAGACCCCAGGAGTCTCTGTTACAATCTTTTATAGGGCAAATCCACTACCGCCTCCCATTGTGAAGCAAGCAAGCAGGTGTAGGATGCATTCCCATAACTGCGGGACATGTTCCCATAACTGTAGGACACGTTCCCATAACCACGGTTTCCAATAATGCTGACATCCATCATCTATCAGAAGGACAATGCTGGATCCATCATCCATCAGATGAACATGACAGTTGTCAGGAACAACCAGGAATAAGAGGAAGCAGAAACAGCATGTCGGGCCAGTCAGCTGTAGTGGGTACTTTCCACTGAGGGCAGGGAGAGGACACTGGTTTCAAAATGGAAGTTTTAAACAAAATGGAGTTACTTCGTTAGTCAATTCCCAACAAACTGTTCCTTACAAATAAGAATCTCTGAGAAATCATGTCATATAACCTTGGTTTCCCCAGTATGATGCTCCCACACCTGGGTCCCTAGGGGAAGGCAGTGAGGCGCCTGTTCTTCCACATCACTGATCATGTGAATCTTGTCTTCTCTTCTTAAGCCAAAAAGTAGCCAAACGACTAAGTTATCCAGGAAACATGCATAAACCATTCCTCTTCCTCTCTGCCTCCTTCACTTCTCAGACTCAGAGGAAGGCTCTGATGGCAAAAACTCAATGTCTCCAAGACCCTGCCATCTTCCATCTGTGTTTTGCTGCAGGAGGAACTGGGGACAGATGTCAGAGAAACAAGAAATACAATTAAAGAACCAGGTATGGGAGGGATGGTGCTTGGTAGCCCCCTGTGAGGAAGACTGAATGACCCCTCTGTGTCAGGACAGCTGGGTGCCCTCTTTCTCTGAGCCATTCTTCTTAGCAGGGGGCTTGAGAAGGGTCCTCTAGACACAGGGAAAGGAGACGACTTTGTGACTGATTCTCCTTGAAGGTGGTGGCATGGTTCAGTACACACTGTGTTCTCTCAGGGTGAGTTAGGATGGAGGCAGGGAGGGCTCATCCTTTTTAGGACCTCACAGCCCTGTAGTCTGCTCCCTGATCCCCATGCCAGCATCAGCCCTAAGTATCCCCTCAGAGCTCTCTTCTAGGAAGGAGGCAAGAGAGCCACACAGGTTGTTCTAACCTTCATTTTAGAGTTTTGATATGGAATGATATAAAAGATACTTCTTAAATCAGGTTTCCAGAAGAGAGCATCATGAGATGATGTGCCTCTAGATTACAGGCACTGGCAGGGGCAGGCCAAGGGAGGGGTGGCTCTGTCCAAGAAAATCAGCCACAATATAGGATCTGTGTGGAATCCTGACAATCCTGAAGCAACATGCACTAAGAGAGGAAAGCAGAGGGCTGCCCAGGGGCTTGTTGTTCATGCAGGTTTCTCTGGAAATATCTGGGAGTTAAAAGCCACAAAATATATTTGCTACTTTGCCAAGTACAAAATGAAGGGAGGAAAGAAAAGTGAAACAAAGGAAACAGGAAAGCCAGCTTTGTGTGGATAGAAAATGTTGGTCCCCATCGAACATTGATGAGAAGTTCGGATCAAACTTCCTCTAATTACAACCATTTCTCCATCTAAAAAAAAAGAAGCAGCATTTCTTAACTTGCACAGTCCACACATAATTATGCTGTTCTGACCCTGAGGGTTATGCTCAGCCCCCCACACTGCAAAGCAGGATCAGTGGTTATGAGGCATAAACTGCATCAACCCAGGAAAAGAAAGGGCTGCCGGAATCTGCTCACAGCTGGAAAGCAGGACTTCCGGACCCAGGCAGCTCCTGACTAAACAACCTTTGTTCAACCAATATTTATTTTATGCCCACATGATTAACTTAGGGAAGACTGATAATTTAGTGTGCTGACCTTCCTGGAGGAAGATGACACAGAGGAAGTGAAATTTGCAGAATAGATGAGGAAGGGCTCCTCTCACCCCATGCTGAGGGATTGGGTAGGATTTTTTTGTTTCATTATTGCCATCCATCCTCTTCTCCACAGATGCTTTCTGATGTGTCCCGACTATGCTGGCACCATGCTGTGCACTTTAAAGCCAGTATCTTCCCAAGAGTGAGAATGTGATGAGGGAGATTTGGTGGGTGGATCTACTCCCATCTGAACAGAAGTGGCAGGCTGCACAGTGAGACTATGTGGACAATGGAAATGAGGTAATGGTGACATTTTCAGGTGAGGAGAGGAAGTGTTCCCATGAGGAGGATGAACGAGGGACAGGAGCTCACGAGGGGGAGTAGGGTCTTCAGAGTGGTTGCCGGGCATTCAGAGAAGAGAAGCTTCAAGGAGTGACAAGGCCAGATACTGAGGGAGAAGAAAGATGAAACCTTAATTTGAGAGGTGGACAACTTTGAATGACATTGATGACTTTTGAAGAGAGTCATTTCGGAGGACTGGGAGTCATTCTAGATGTAACACACATTGATGAGGGGATGAAAACTACAATGGACACACAGAATGCCCTGTAGGTAGCAGGCATGCAGAGATCTGAAGAGAAATCCTATTTGAAGGGAAAGGAGGCAGGTGATTCTTAGCTATAGTATAATATGGAATCAATGATGTCATTTCAAGATGTTGAAAGAAAATGTTGAAGATTGAAGGTAAAGAAAAAACTTGAGAGGGAAAGGCTGGTAGTAGAGGTGAAAAAAGGGATAACCAATAAATTGACTTTCTTTGCATGAATTGTGCCAGAAACAAGACCTGCTTGATAAATATTTGAATGGATGGGAAAAGTAGGCATGTTGGAATTCCAGGCCAAGTACATTTATTCTTTTATTTTTAAATTTTTATTTTTAGCTTAGGTAATATTGGGGGACCCCCATCAGGTATTATCACCATAGCGCACCCGACACCAGCTCACCCACATTCCACCAACATGAACCATTCTGCTTCCTTCCGCTTTGTTCTTATCAAGGGAGGTGGATGGATTCTGTACTCAGGGGGTTGGTTCAGTTCTGTACTCAGCTATTAAGGGGTAGCTTTTCAGCCTGTCTCTATCTGACTATTAGTTACTTTATATTCCACATATTAGTGACACCATCTGTATTTATCTTTCTCTTGACGCACAAGCTGGGCATTTTTAAACCCTAGAAAGTGAGAAGGGCTTGGAGGGAGGTGAAGACCAATGCTATGCTTAGCAGTGCACTTGCTTTTTGCTTCAGGTACAGAACATTCTATTATCACATAATAGGTTCAGAGATGTGTTACCTCTAAGGCTGATTCACTCAGCAGTCCCAGATGTCATCAAGGACTTTGGTGACACTGGCCTTAGGGCTGTCTGTGTGGATTCATGTCCACAACAAGAGAACACAAATGGAACTGTGTCACCCTAAAATTTCTGCACAGTAAGAGAAACCACTGCTAAACCACAAAGGCAGCCTGATGAACGGGAGAAGCTATTGATAAATCACCTCTTAGACAAGGGGATAATTCCAAAAATATCTAAAAAGTTCCTATAACTCAATACTTTATTTTTAAGCAAAGGAGTTATCCATCACTTATTAAGGAAATACAACTCTAAATCGAGATGAAATTTTAACTCAAATCTGTTAGAAAGCTTGTTATCACAGGGTCAAATAAGAACATCGGTAAAGATGTGAAGAAAAGAGAACCCTTGTGCACTGCTGGTGGGAATGGTCTAGCCATTGTGGAAAACTGTATGAGTTTTCCTCAAAAAAAGTGAAGCTAGAATGTCATGTGATCCCGGTTTTGACCAAGCTTTGGACATAACTCAAGTGCCCAATGACAGATGAGAAGATAACAATGTAGTGCATATGCATGGTGGAATACTAATCTACCATAAAGATGAAATTGCTATTTGTAGAGACAACTTAAATGGACTTGAGGGTATGATGCTATGTGAAATAAGTCAAAGAGAAAAAATACTGTATGCACTCACTCACAGTGTACTATAAAGGAAAAAAAAGAAGCTAAACAAACCCTTAAACTCTGACCTCAGAAAGGTGGTTCCCAAGAAGGAGGGAGTAGGGAGCGAATGAAGAGAGGGGTTGACTATCTGGTGTGCATCATGACTGGACACCTAATGGAGGCTGTGGTGTGGCAGTTGCTGATGTGATAAAATATATACCTGAAACCTGCACAATGTTGTTAACTAGTGTTACCTCAATAAAACAAAAAAGATTATATTCTACAACAATAAAAAAAATGTGCAGTTCAGTCTAAGCCCCAAACTCCCATATAGCCTGAGTGAGATATTCAGTATACACGATTTATACTATAATGTTAATAGCAAAGACATACTGTGTGGTGATTGTGTGTAAACCATGCCTCGCTACAACCAAAGGCTGGACTAGAAATCACACGCCACTCAGGGAAGGCCATGAAGCCCTAATATGTGCATTGTCCTGGCACCAACTGTATGCTCAGTTTATGTGTACTGTCATACACTTGACACCCATTGCACCATTTGATCCTCGGTCAGGTACTAAGTTGCAAATGACGTGACTTAGGAGACACAGCTGCTCTTAAAGAGAGACCCCCCCCACCCCCTTTGGAGAGATGCTGGCAGGGTTGGAACCCAGGCTGCCCACATAAACTGATCTGATGAGAAAAATCACAGCTGCAGCCACCAACAAGGAGATTCTATGCCCTGATGTCTATGTCTGGGCTCATTTATGAGCTTCATGGTGGATGCCAGCAGTATTTGTATTGCTGCTGTGTCTGCCCCAGAACCCTACCACCACTGCCTCCAGGTTGCATGGCCAGCTCTGGTGAGGACAAAGGAGCCAGACAGGGTATGACTTCTGTCTCTAGTCTCACTGCAAAGTTTTTTAAAAATACCTCATATTTTAAGTTTCTCCATGAGGAGTGTTTTTAACTCCCTACCTAGGAAAAATGTTCATTGAAATGATGAATCTACTCATAGTAATTTTCCAAGGAGAGTTTATTCTGCTCTTTTTCATGGGAACTATGATCCAGCGAGAACTGTCTTAGACCAGGTTTGTGCAAACAAACTCTACGATGGAAAATTTGGTGCAGCAGTTTTGCAGACTATGCTCTCAGGAGATGCCTCTCGGAGGGAAGGGGTACAGGATCACTTCTTGAGAGAATGGACCACCTTCAGCCTGCTTTCAAGAGAGGCCTCAGTCAGTGCCTTGACAGCAGAATTGCCCCACCAGTAACCCAAGGTATCTTGGGATTATGTTTCTAAATAAGCCAGTTTTGACCATAGTGGGGTAGAGCCTTGGATGAGGTAGTTCCCTGGGATTGAAAGAGATCAAGTTGTTGTTTTTGTTTTTGAATTAAATAAAATTATCAGTTCCACACAAATTGCTTCTCCTAATGTGACAGAAAAACACTGGTATTCATCTACCTTCCCAAAGTGAAACCTACTTGAAATGTATTTAGATATTCTAATAACATAACATTTAAGACAATGATGGCCTATGTCAAGGGTTGGTAAGGATGGAGACGAGTCAGAAATTCATGCACAACTGGGGGACTGCAGTGGGGTAGCTACTCTGGAAGCACTGGCTATTTCTCATATCTGAAGCTCCATGGTGGCTATCTTCCTTCTGCAGGGCTAAGCTCCTTGTGCTATGTAAGTATCTTTCTACCTAAATGGCTAGAATGATTTCAGTTTCAGGCACTGATACCTGACTGAGAATCTGCAACACTTAGCACTAGGGTGGTTCATACACTCTTTGCACCAAGACCATTGCATTTAGTTCTCAGTATCATGCACTGAGGAGAACAGATCCTCAGACCCACTGAGAAGAGGGTGCTGAGAAATTTGGAAGCCTGCCAGATGAGCAAAATGTAGAAGCATCGTGCGGGATCCACAGCCCTCCTTACTATCTGGATTATTGTCCATGCCCATATTCTTGATGGTCAGCTAAGCTCACAGGCAGGCAGGAGGTTTCTCATTATAGACAAAAGTCTGAATCTAAGGAACATACTGGGAAGCCAGTATTTCCTAAAAATAGCTAGTAGATATTATAGCCAGATTAACAAGATCAGCTTAATTTCCTTACTTGTAGAGATGAACAGAATGTTAGACTAACTATAGAGAGGAAAGACTGATGAGCAGGAACACTGGAACCCCCCAGACAACAGCCCCTGCTCACTTGACCCCAGTGTGCATCAGACTAATGACTAATGACACCCCCCTTACAAGCACTTTCCCTGTGTGCTTGCTCACCTTCTTTGAACCTGATCTTTCACTTGCTTCTTAATAAACACAAGACTGCCCTTGGATGGGGCTGCACTTTGACTTGCCCCTCTGGAAGGAGTCATATGGTATAGTCATTCTAGGGTTCTTATTGCTCAACCCTATTTGGGCTTTGAGGGTTCTCTTCTCACCCATACTGCTCCAGCGTTACCTCCCAAGAGATGACAGCTTTAGATAAAATTTACCAGAAAACATCACAGTTGTTTCAAACCTTAGAAGCACTCTGTGCAGAAATCTGCAGCACAGGAATTTCAAGGATGACTGGGGAGGTAAATACAAAGTCATCAGCTTTCATGACTGGATGTTAAGATTCCCATTGCAGGAGTGGAAAGATTGTAGATGGCCACTGAGTGAAACATTGGGGGGAGGGGGTTGATGAAAGGATGTTGAAGGAGATTAAGGTCAAAACTGACCTGCACAATACCATAAAACAAGACAGACTTATCAACAGTTATCATTCAGGATTTAGGTTGATTAACACAGGAATCTGAAACATGAGGTTTTCTTAAAGGGAAAAAAATCAGAAAATATCGTTGCACTCTGTTTCCATGTACAGATGGCTTTGTTCAGATGTCCAAACACCTTCCAGTCCACCACAGTCCAACATTTCCGATTGTTAGGGTTTTAGCTCACATCTTGATTTACACCACCTGCTGAGAATCTGTGTCTGCTACCTCTGAATCTCCAGGTCTGAGATTCTCTGATTCTTTGATTCCTGATTCAAAGTCCAGCTCCAGTGCTCTCTCTGCCAAGAAGCTTTGCCCTCCCACATCCATCTTACCCTCTCCTCTGAACAGTTCTGGTTCACAGGGCATTTACCACTGGGGAGTTTTTTCTTGCAACTTTCCAATAAGATAGTTAGATGCTTGAGGTCAGGGGTCTCGTAAAGAGAAAGCACCCATAGATATTTGTTCAACAAATATCCTGCATTGACTGTTACTGCTGCCCTTGACAACCTGATTAATTTCACCACAGCTTAGAAATCGCCCTTTCTACACTAGGGAGAAACTTGCCTGCTTTCATTTTAACCACAAAGTTTATTTTTTAAATTGGGTTTTATTTCCCCTTGGAACTCAGAATCTTGAAGCAAGTATGAAAGAAGAATATAAATTACAGACTATGGGAGTTCATAGCTGTTAGTCCTGTTATGAGGCATCCTCGTTCAAAGCTTTCATTTAAGGAGCAGTTAAAACTTGAGATTACCTCATTCCTTTAAGCCTAAAGTTTACATTTGAATTTGTAATTGCAAATCCATTTCAATATTGTTGTACTAAACAGTATTTTCTCAAATCATACTCTTTTGGCAGGTGAACAGTTTGCTACCTTTGATTTAATTGGGACTATTGACAATAATGGTACTAATTTAATGCTTGGCAATACTCTTTATGTCATGAGTGTAATATCCACGTAGTACACATATCAACTTTTTCCAAAATGTATCCCATGGAACGCTAGTTTCGTGTATTTAATTCAGATTGAATTGCCTCACTGAGCCAGGAGCACTAGCTAAAGTGAGTTATACTGCAAATACTGAAAGCCAAAACTGTTATTTTTAGGATGAAAACAACCCATTGGCAATTTCATTAACAGAACATGAAAATGATCATTCTCTTTTTCTCCCCTATCATGTAAATGAAATACTTGACTTAATTCCAGTCTTAGAAGAGCAGGGGTGGGGGTGGGGTTGGAAAGCTTCAAGCTGGTCAGTTTAAAATTAATGCTGCTTTGGTAACCTTCCATAAACATGAGTATGAAGCAGAACAAAAACCTATGGGGATATCAGGTTTCAAAATGTCCTTACAAAAATAGCAATGCACCAGTAACCATGGAGCAATAGAGGAAAATTAGGGAGGTCCACCACAAGGCGAGAAGTATTGGAAACTGTTAAGAAGGAGTGGAAAGGCCCCAGATGATGGCTAGCATCATGCGTTTTATCACTTTCCCCAAAAGATACAGTGATCTACCAGGTAGTGATGCCATTCAGAAAATTACTCCTAGAGACCAATTATGCCCCTTCTTCCCCTAAGAAATGGGATGATCATTTTCCTCTTACTGATCCATAAAAAGCAGTCAGAGCACAGCACAGACATAAGCCCCCAACAAAGATCTTGAACGGGGACCAAAGACACACACAGGTCACAGAAAGGTATTGCTACTGGAATCATGGGTAGGTTTAGGAGTAGAGAATGTTCAGAGTTGCAAGACTCTAGAGACATTATTGGAAAAATTCATGGTGTATAGAAAATCCCTGCATGCAGAAAGGAAGACACATCAGGCAGATTTGTGGGAACCACTGACTAACTTTTTATAGGACAATAGGAAAATAGTCCAACAAAACCTTTGCCATGCAGTCTACCCCTAGGGTATAGAATGCCTTCGGTAACTTGGGCAGCTTCCTCTCCAGGGTACATGTCTAAAGGCTTCAGCAGCAGGGCAAAGGATACATACCTGCCAACCCATGCCCCTGCTCTGTTTCCCATGCCTAGAACAAAAGGTCAATATACCTGTCTGACCAATCTGAGGTGTAATTTGCATGTGGACCTATTGCCCTGGAGTTTTTCATCATTAGTGTGAAAACCATCCTTTTCTTGCTGAGATGATTGTGGAATCTAGAGTTGGTGTCTCTCCCAGTATGTCCCTGGGGAACCTTGTTGCACAGAGATCCCTTGCTAACTCACACTATACAGGAGGGTAAAAGCAAATAAGGCTCTCTGGTGGAGCCAGATGGAGTGTGTATAATGATAACATGACTTCCTAGTTGGTTCTGGCAGAGTCACTTCATATTAGTTCATTTTAACTACTTGTGTATCTTACTGTTCCTACTCTACCGGTTGGTCATAAGCCACAGTACCTTCACTGTGTTTATTTACCCTTTGCTGTCTACACTGAAAATGTAGCCTCTGTGCGGAAGGAACCTTCTCTCTCTATCACTGACACATTCCCTAGAACCTCACACGTAATCTGGAAAATAATTAATGTTTAGTATTTGTCTAATTAACAAGCACAGTATTGAAATAAGAAATGACAATCCTTTTACCCAACAAACTAAACTTTCAAATGCCTTTCTTCATAAGTAAATACCTATAAACTGTGTGCCCTCTGGACAATTACTTGATCTCTCTGAACCTGATGACCAAATTATCTATAAAGGTGGGAATAATCATAACTACCCCATATTCTCTGTATTAGATGGGTAATGTAAGTAATACCATGAAGCATACTAGTATACATTTCCTACAATAAGGACTCATGTAGACATCCAGGGCCATGAGCCTGAGTAGCAAACTACATATTATGCATTCTCTTGTAGTTAATAGCGACTGTGTTTGTATAAACTGGCCAGAGAGATGTAAATAGAAATGTGAAGTGGAACAATCAGGGAAAGGAGCAGACTCAGCCCTTCCCTTTCTTCTTCCCTGCCTAGAATATGGATGACATGGGTGAAGCTCTATTGCTCTGTCCCATGAGCTGAAGTGAAGTTTGGTGGAGCAGAAAACAGGAAAGGCCTGGATTGCAGGTGATTTTGTGCAACTGGCAGTGTATGAGGCTTGGACTGTTAGCCATGGACACATTGTAAACCAGCATCATGCCTTTAACAGTGTGAACCTTTGTTTCTACCCCTGGACAACTAGAGTAGCAGACAGATTTTGACCTCCTGGTGATGGTCTACTTTATGTTTCCCAGTCGAGAGTCTGTGTGGTGTCTGGTTGTGTGTGCATGTGCATGGTCTCACACACACACCTGCAGACACATGCACTCTGCACCCTCACTGTGAAGACTGTTACGGGAACCCCCTTTTCTTTTTTTAAATTTATTTAAAATTTTTTTATTTTGTAATTTTCATACATTATTCATCATGTTTGTATGGTTGTCATTTCCCTTAGGTTTGGCCCTCCTTTCCATATTGCACCCCTTCTCTCTCATCCTCTCCCCATTTCCCCCTTCCCCCTCTGGTCACTCCAACTTTTCTCACTGCAAGCCATTGGTCTGTGTTTGGTCTACTAGTCTTTTCTTTTTCTGGAACGTACTTTTTTTCTGGGTCTGGACTTGTACTCCAGGACAGCAATAGACGAGACTGCTTCATCTCCAGGCATAACTGAGGTAGACAGAGGCCGAGCATGTCAGGAACTTGTTGTAGGGCAGATATGTGATATGCTCCTCCAGGATCCTTTCTGGTGTCTGTCATGTGTTTCTGGTCCTGTGCTGTACAGTTGATATCTTGGTTTGGGAATCCAACTCCTAGCCATTGGCGATGGAGGCAGGGAACCCCTTTTTCAATTCTGTGCCAAGCTCTGTTGACTAGAAAGACACTCTCTCAAATGGCAATGAGTAATGTAAGCCTAGCTTTCACTGCATTGCTGTTGCCTTCACTTATTCTACACATTTGTGCTTAGAAATTATTAAATCTGTCTAAGCACTTGCAGGACTTATCCTGCAAGAAGTTAGAACCTAAAGACAAAAGCAGATGTGCAGGTGGACTAACAGTTTTGTGACGTTGTCAAAGTCACTGGTGGGCGTCTGTAATGGACTCTGATAAGGGATTGAGTGTGCACCCAAAGACCAGAGGCAGGAACATATAATAAAGGAGTTCGCATCTCAACACTGGGCTGTGAGTGAGGAAGGACAAAGTGATGAGAAGGCACACAGAATTCTGGGAAGTAAGGAATGTAGTAGTTCTCAATCAATTGATCCATCATCACCCAGAACTTTTAAGATGTGAACTGAGTGTCAGGTAGGTTTTTCCAATGTTCCAGGCAATGTGGAAGCACTGGGAAAGTACACAGAAGGGTTGAAGTGATTCTATCAGGCCTACCTTTTACAAGATGGATTTAATGGCAGCACTGAAAAATTACATCCGTGGGGGCCAGTTTGGAAATAGCCACAGGATCGGAGACACTAAGAAAGCAGCAGGGCCTGACAGTAGAAACAGCAGTGCAAGTGGAGAGGAGGAGAGGATTAAGAAGTCTGTAGAACTTGGCATCCACAGGCTTGATGGAGATCTGATGCGAGATAGTCAGGCTAGATAATCACTGGATCTCTGGCTTGGGATAAATGGTGCTGTCCCCAAGGTGGGGAAAGCAAGGGGAGTCATATTTATCAGGCTGAGGGAAGATATGGGCCCTTGTCTCAAAAGAAAAATGGCAACAGCAATCATCTATTATCCTACTTTCCTTCTTTTCTTCCTCCCTCCCTCCCCCCTCCCTTCCTTCCCCTTCCCTTCCTCCCCCCTCCCTCCTTCCCTCCCTCCCTTCCTCCTTTCTGCTTACCCTTCCTCCCTTCCTTCTCTTCCTCTCTCCTTCTGGATCTAAAGTGGGAAACTCAGGCAAAGTCCAAGAAAAGGTTAATATTCACCACAGGGGATGGGGATAAACATAACCATGAACTGTTTATAAATCAACTAAACAGGTAATTGTTGACAGAAGAGATTATAAATTTATTTTAGGTCATTATTATCTATTGCTGAAGTTAAATTGTGTTTGTTTTTCTGTAAATCCTTAATTTTTCAATAGAGAACAGAAGTCCAACCCCTATTTTCTACTGGAAACTCCTAATAATACAGAGAATATGAGTTAAATTAAAAACTGAAATTAGGTGAAAGAAGCGGATTAAGGGATTTATTTTTGGCCATGTGAAAACCTCAGTTATTAGCTAGAATCCAGTAGGTATTAAGATAATAAGCTGCTTGATTTTATTGTCTCTAGAATAAAGGATAAACATGTTTCTATGTGGAAGTTGCCTGCTGCCTCACCTTCTAGATTGGAGACTTCAGTTATGCAAAAGTGAGGTAAAAAGGCTCTCTCTACCTAAAACTCTGGTAAATCTGGATAGAGACTAGACTTTGTAAAGGTCCTGGAAACCTGGAGAGAAATGCATTTAAGACTCCCACAGCCCTTACTTCTGTCATATCTGAAGTTTAGGTTATTAAAACCTCTGAACTTGGGAGATTTTCTGTCTTCAATGAGTCAAACCCTGGAGTCTCAGGATTCGGCACCTCCGTGGTCCTTGCCCATTCCTGCATCTCCCTTGCCCCAGACTCACCCGCGCAGCCCTTTCCCTACAGGTGCATTGGCCAGGGCTGCCTGATGCTCTTCTGTCTGCTGGCAGCATGCAGTGAGGGAACCCTCTCCACCACATGGGGGACTCCGAGTCCATCATACCTGTTTTACTCTGCTTTGGATGCTTAACCAAACTTGCATCTTCAGATTTCTCTCTTGCCATTCCCTCGTCGTTTTCTGGCTGATCTTAGTACCGTGGCTTTACATCCAATGATTTCCAAATCCATTGTGGCACCCCATGCATTTTCCCTAGACTTCTATCTTGAATAACCAACTGTCTGCTCAACTACCCCACTTGGGTGTCTGACAAAGCTTGTAAACTTACATTATCTTTAAACTAGAATGCTTTTTCTTTCCCCAAATCAACTGTTTTCTCAACCTCCCTCAGTTCAGCTGGGGGCACCTTGCTCTTTCCGATGCTCGTGCAGGATCCACGACCTGCCCACACTGCACACTTGGTCCATTGGGAAGCCCTTTGATCTGCCTTCAGAACACACCTGGATTCTGGATTCAGCACTCTGCACAGCACTGCACCTTGGGCCGTGTGCCATTTCCTGAGACCTGGACTAGCTTCTGAACACTGCCCCTTATTTCCCATATAAACCTTCCCTCAAGGTTGCATCCAGAGGGATTTTCAAAACGTGTCATATTTCTCTTTCATCCAAATTTCTCTAAGATATTAGCTTCCATTTCCAATGCCTGGCACCCTCTGTCCCCAATATCCTCACAGCTGCTCTCTCACTTTCTTTAGGTCTCTGCTCAACTTCCTTGCTTCATTTTACTGTTTCACTTTCTGGACCATTTATTACACAGGTCTTTCCCCTCTGCTAGAAGAGCAGACTGGCAAGGGTAGAAGCTTGATTCCATGGCTTTATTCCTGCAGAAGGACCCCTGTGTGTGGTGTGTACAGCACCTGCACTTAATGATGTATGGCTCAAACCACTGGACGCAGATGATGATACAAGTCACTGGACACAGACATTATGAGAAAAGTCCAGAAGCCTTTCCAGCCCTGCTCTTGCTCTGGGCCCCTATTTGGGGTCCCTATATTTGTGGCACTTGCAGAAGTTTCTGATCCTCCAGTGCACTTTTAAAGGGTTCTGTCTTCCCCCCTTCTGCCCTGTGGGTTGTGAGGGAACCCATACAGTAGGATAGCACCTTAGTATTACAGATCCCAAGGTGTATGTCACTTGATATTAAAGAGCTGACTAAAAGCTAAGTTTTTGCACAATTCACAGAATTGTGTCTATAAACACACTATGCTGGTGTGAGAGGGCATGGCCCCGTAGAGGCTGTGTGCAGGGATCCAGGGGAGGAAGGACATAGTGACCACAGCATGACCAGTCAGTCACGCTAAAAGCTACTATTAATCGGTGCTGACTTTGTGCACAAAACCTGGTTTCACACTAGAATGTGGGGGCAGCACCTCTGTCCCACAGCAGGGTGCCAAGGCCCTGAGTCACCCAGCACATGACCAAAGCCACAGCTTTAATAAGGACCAAGTGAGGCTGCTGCAAGTTTTCCCGGGACGCCGTAGCCTCTCCAAAGAGAGGCTGGCATCTCTCTGCGTTTGAAATCAATCTGCAGTATGGTTTGAAAGTCATCTCAAAGGCCTTTCAAAGAAACAGGGAGAGGTAGGTTCTTACACTGTGAGGCACTGTGAGGCCAGGGGCAAGGGATGTGAGTAGAGGGGAGTGAACGCCACGGGGCTGCAACAGGACGCTGGTGACCTGCTTGCACAGATGCAGCAGGGACGGCCTTGAGGGGGTGGAAACAGCCCATGACCTATGCTGAGCCTGGAATCTGTCCTCCTTGTAGAGGTTGAGCCAGGGCTTCCAGGACTGGTGGTCAGCATGTGGGAGAAAGGCTGAAGCCTTGAGGTAGATCCCCTGCCTCAGGTCAATGTCCTTGCCTTATGCCACTTCTCAGTTTGACTCCCAGGTACCCCTAAGGGCAGTGGTCCAGCAATTTTCACAGACCATGCCCACTTCTCACTTCAGCCTGTGATCACTTTACACAGACACAGGAAACCGGGGGCTCTTCCTGGGTGGCTGGGCACCCCAAATGATGCCACACATGACCACCTTATTGTCTAGGCCACCCACTCCTTCCTCCCTGGGCAGCACTGGACTGCAAACCCCAGGCTGGAAAGATCAGGCTCCACAAGCACATCTGTACCATGAGGAAAAAGTCAACTAAGCATGTGGCCAGCAGTACCCACAGGGGATAGCTGATCTTAGAACAGAAATCCATCACAGACACACCTACAATCTCCCAGCCTTTTTCAAATAAGCAATCCACAAGTCAGAGCAGAAACAACACTTTATGTTCAAGAATAAGAACAATTCTCTAGATGGGTACCCTGGGAGAAAAGGAAGCTGAGTGGAAAATGAAACTATGGCATCTTTCTTAGGGCCACTGAGGGGCTGAGTGTCTCCCTGGGTCAGCTATGATGCCACTGTAAACCTGACCTTTCTTACCACGCTTCCCTTGCCAGAAGAAACAGGCATTCCCAGACCTCTGACAAGATACGTGCAGGGCCCAGGGGGTTTCAACAAAGCTTAGAGGCACAGGCTGTAAGGAAGCAAAGAGCCTAAAGCCATTGCAAGCAGAAAAGAAGGCAGTACTCTGCAGCTCAAGTTCACATGAGACCACCAGCTTGGATGCAGCTCTCACAGAAGACACAGTTCTGCCTCTGGCTCCTGGGAACTTCTGGGCAGTTCTCAGCCTGGACTGAAAAAGCCTGAGGACTTGGAAGGAAGGGTAAAACACCTGGGTGAGGTTGCCTTGGGTTCCATTAGCCTTTGCCTGGCACAGTGAAGGTAGGGCCCTG
Source organism: Uropsilus gracilis (assembly GCA_004024945.1). Classification (NCBI taxonomy): domain Eukaryota; kingdom Metazoa; phylum Chordata; class Mammalia; order Eulipotyphla; family Talpidae; genus Uropsilus; species Uropsilus gracilis. The sequence goes on from PVHY01003417.1 coordinate 98,168, forward strand.
TTTTTTCCCTTTTATGAGAGGCACCATAAATTGATCATAAAATCATTCAAGGAAAAAAAATGTAGGAAAAAAATAACTAATTTACCTGATTTATGAAGGTCATTAACAACTTACTAGGATGTTCTGATTCACTTGAGACAGTAAATTTTATGTGACAAAGATGACAATTGAGAAAAAGTAAGTGAGAGAACTGAAAGAAACTAACAATTTATTTTCCTCTTGTCCTCACATTACATCTTCCTCACTTATTACTATGGAAAATCCGCCTTTTCTAGCACATAGAGCTGCCTTTTTTTTCAAGAATGCAGTTTTCCAGGTTGCCCTTCATTTGGGCTAATGAGTATGATTTAGTTTCTGGACAGTATCGGGTTGAAGTTCTCCATTTTCTTGCTATACTAGGAATGCAATGAATCCTGTATCCATTATATGCTGGTCAAAGATTGGATGAAATCTTCTACACTAGGAATTGATAATTTTCTAGCAATGGGCTTCTCTAGCTAGAAATGAAAAAAAAAATCATATAGGAATTGTAAATGCTGTTTATGTCCTCACTATCCTTTCTTTAGTTCTTTTTTTCCCCCAGAAATTGAATAACTGAGTTTGAATTTTAAGGGACCTCACCGATCATCTAGATCATGCTGTCTAATGATTTCCCAAGAGTATACAGCATGATTTTAGATTTTCCCCAGAGTACTTATTTAAAAATTTAGTCAATATTTAATTACATTAATAGCGTTGCAAAGGTTTTTTAAATAATGCATGAAAAACCATGATTTCAGGGACACTATTGTGTAGGGTGAATATGGACATGGACATGACAGTAATCAGAGGATCTTATGAAGGACTGCAATATGGGAAATTGACTTAGCCACTCTTTTTTTCAACAGCTGGGAAGTGGAGACCCAGAATACAAGCAACTGGCCCAAGGTCACACAGCTAGTTGCTAGCAGACCTGGACTTAAATCCAGGAGCACCACTCCTCTTTGATCTCTATGCATCATATATAAAAATATAATTTGAGTCAATGTTTAATGTGACACAAATACTAAAAGGTGACTTTTTTTTTTTTGAGACTAAGTCTCGCTATTTCTGCCTGTGGAAACACAGGCTCATGTTGCCTGGGATACCACAGACTCAAGCTATCCCCAGCCTCAGCTTCCCAGGTAGCTGGGATTACAGGCACGCGCCACCACAACCAGCTATAGTTTTTTGGAACTAGGTCTCACTACAGGCCCCAGGCGGGACTCGAACCACAATCCCTAGCCCTGGTTGCTTCATAGGCTGAAGTTTACAGGCACGAGCCACCATGCCTGGCCCTAAAAGGTGACTTTTAAGGTAGTTCATGTAGGACCTGACCGACATGTCTGAAGATTGCTCGTCAGGGGGTGCTCTGCACGTTTGTGGCACGGAGGGCCCTTCGCACACCTGTGCGTCTCTCTGGATTGTATTCCACAGTTAATCAAGGACAGTGGGCACCATGATGAGACCTGTTTTCTAAGAAATCACACCTGCCAGCCACGATTGTGATGATCTTTTTCTTCCATAATTTCTTCTGTCTCTGGTCTAGTAAAACTAACAACAGGAATCAAAGCCAGTATGCATTGTGTTCACTGCCTGCAAAGCACTGTTCAGTGCTTTTTACTGCTGTGTAAATGGTTTTGCTCATCTAGTCCTTACCCAGACCTGACCCGATTGTCCCCGATGTAAAAATCAGGAAACTGAAACACACACAGACCAAGTCTCTCACCCATCATCACAGAAAAAGAGGGTTCCATCCCAGGCAGCTTGCTCTAGGCTCCTCACTCTTGGTTTCAGGTTCACAACCAACTCAACATCTTTCAAGTCTGTGCAAAAGGTCCCTACAAACTTTTATGCACTTGTGTACCACGAGGACCCGAAGGGTGATCTCCATACTCTGCAGAGTTGGATCATCAAACTTATTTTTAAAAGATTTGTTTTGTAACCGCCATGTTGTGTTATAAAAATGCTGTCATGCATAATTTGACAAAGTCCCTTAAAGAGGATTATAGGGTGTTGGAAATTGGTAGGGTAATTAAAATGTATTTTATGCAAACTAATTTTAAAGTGAGACAAAGCAGAATGGATGAAGTAAGGGAGTGATTGAGAAGGATGATTCAGAATGAAGACAATAACTAACAATGGTAATAATTATGCCAGCGATGCTGTGCTGACAACTTTCTGTGTATACAACACTGTGCTGAATCATCATGCGTAGAAGTAAAAAAATCCTCATGACAACCCTGGGTAGCACATGTCATCATTGTCACTTTACAGATGAGGAAACAGATGCTGATAACCTCAGGGGTCTCTGTGACCTGCTGGTGGGGCAGAGTTGCAGTTTGGACTTGGGTCCTTTGATCACCCTTCACTGCTGTCTAACCCTAGAGCACCACTGACACGTACTACTCTGTGCTTTTCTTGTGTGTTTGGTTTGAGTCATGACAGCAGAACATACTGGAGATTTTTACCTGTTCAAATTAACAGCTGATCTCCACCCCCTGAGGAAGCTTGCTGGTTTAAGGAGACTTTGGGAGACTTTCAGCATCAATGTCTTCGAAGTGACTCCAATCTCAAAATTTATAGCATCATCTCCATTTTTATTTTGACATTCTGATTCCTCAAAAGTGTTATTCAGTCCAAAAATCAGGGAGCAAGGTATGGGTCCACATGCTTTCTGACTAATGCAGAAATCAAATATTGAGATGTTGGCCACCAGAGAGACATCTCAGGAGAGAACAGCTGAAAGGACTTTTTCCAATGACATGTTCCAAAATCATCCTGATAAAGGGCAGCGTCTCCAGGATAACTTGCTAGCTTTGCAGTTATCATACTGGGTGATATAGTTCACCCAATGTGAAAACAACATACCCAAGTGGACATCTGATTGAGGGGAAAAAATCCACCAATTAAATGTATATAAATGTTTTGTACAAATGCAGCAAGGAAAACCTGAATTTCAAAGAACATCTAATTGCTTATTTATTTTACAAATTCTCTCCTGGATGAGGTTAAGGCCTCTCTATAATTTGGAAAGTTTGACAAATACATTCTAACAGTTTTTCAGAACGGTAGAAACCAAGTTCATTCTCTTTTCTACAGGGTGGTCCTTCACCTATTTTAAGACAGTTCTCTTGCTTTCTCTCTGAATTGTCTTTTACCAAGACTAATTAAAGACTCCTTAAAACTTCACTTATGCATGAAAAGACTAGAGACAGGTTACTTTTTCTAGAAGGTTTTCTTCATGACCGAGATACAAAAACACAGTCACCTTCATTTCTGGTTTGAAAAAGGAGATGTGTTATAGTGGAATACCACTGGGCTGTCTTCTCTTCACTAGGCAAGGCTTTAGGATGATGATAAATATTTGCCTAAACCGTGCAGCTGAGTCATGGTCAAATTTGCATAATTTGCATAATAGCATTCCAGGTGACATGCTGCATGGTGATTACATACAGGACTGAATGCCCCATCAGCAAACCGCAGCCTCAGCATGGCTGGCTCCCTGTCACCTTATGTGGCATCAGGGAGAGGGAAGACTTGACAAATGATCATGGTAGGCTGGTTTATAAGACTTCTGCACAGTTACAAATATATGTGCTTTTATCCATTTCCAAGAGTAATATACATACTCCTTTATGGCAAACATATTTTCATTTGATCTGTCCAATATATCAGGGTCTCTGCCAAGGCTGATTTGCCAGGCAGGTGAGAGGATGAGGGGAAGCCCACGTGTGAAATACATTTATGTGACAGGCCTGAAGTGCTGAGTGAAAGACCCAGAATGCTAACCAAGCTTCCTGGTTCCTGTGAGGAATTTTGGTTTCTCTGGAAAGCATATCCTGTTAAAAGAGGATTCTGCCATTCCTGCAGAAACTTAAGGAAGTAGATCCAATTAAAATGAATAGATTCAACACTCCAAATGAAAACAGTGTATGCTCACAAGCAGGGCTTTTTGGCTTTTGGCTTTTTAGATGCTCTGTCTTGCTATGACAGGAACAGGTATCACTTAAAATTTAGGTGCGATGGCAAATGTTGATGGTATGATGTCATCACATCACAGATCACAGAAACAGCTGTGAGAGGTTGTGCAAAGCAGCACAGAAGAATGCACAGTGCTGGAGTTAGAGTGCTTACCCAAGCACTGCAGCTTGTTACATAAACTGCCTAGGCTCCTGTTTACTCATCACTGACATGGCAATGATGGCACACAGGTCATAACTTGTTACTGATAATGATAAAAAGGGCTTCAAAGAACATCTAGCTCTTAGTTCAATATAGATCAATCATTAGCATGTATCAGAATATTGTGAAATTTGTAAACAGAGTAGAGCTAGTAGGACAGGCCTCCCATGATGTGGCATGTGGATTATTTCAAGTGTGGTCAACAGAGGTCCTGCAGGCTTAAGAGAAATTTACTATTCCCTTGTCTACCTGGGAAAGTGAAAATGTAATTACAGAGAATCTGGTCCTTTTGTTATATGAATTATCCTCTCTTCATTATGTGAGTTTCCTTTCTACCCCCTTCCTTAGCTCAGGGCAAATACCTTCATTTTGTCCCATTTATTTTGGAATTTATATCCATATAAGTTCTCCATAGGTAACTAAATATGTTCCTTTCTCCTGATGATTGGAATGATGTTAATTTGATAACTCAATCAGCCCTAAAATAACCCAAAGGATTGGGGGTAAATTTCCTCTCTGCCCCTATACTACAAAGGTGAAAGAAAAAGAAATATTTGATCAATCAACCAATATGGGAAATTTGAAGCTATTTATGTTTCTGTTTATCTTTTTCTTGGTGTACAGACTATAAAATAAGAAAAAATTATAGCATAAAAACAAATCAGAAACTGTTAAGACATAGTTAGGATCTCAGGACCTCCTGGCCTGGTGCACAGATGTCATTCTGGGGATACACTGTAAGTGCTGTGAGGAGAAGCCGGAGCATTGCAGGAGCAGGCAGTGCCCTGGGCATTTCCTAGTCTCTGTTGTGGGATCAGGGGCTCATGGTGGTGGGCAAGAAACACCAAAAAGGAGGCTATGACCTGGCAGGACAGCAGCAGGTACTCCCCCACCCCAGCAGCCTCATACCAGGTGCAGTGGGGTCTGTGTGGGAAGTGGAAGTCAGAACTTTACTGTTTACTTTGAGTTAATTTGAGTTCATTCCAATGATTTTCCTTGGAAACTGTCTATACTGTGAGAATGCCCTCAATATCCTGTCATTCTTTTCCAATGACTAGCTTCTCAACACATTAAAAAAAAAATAAAAACAACCGAGAGTCAGTCAGTTTGATGAATATGATTGTGGGGTCAAAGAACAAGCATTGAAAATAGACTCACAAGGAGAAGTGCCTGAACCACTCAGAGGCATGTCATTGTATGCACTCTGTGTGGGTGCTGCGAAAGGGCTTCCTCTGTTTCTGAATGTGACAGCAACTGAACTCTACTGTGGATCTACTGGGAACAGTGTTCTGTGTTACAGGAGGACATGGATTTGAATCAGATGAACTTCCACAGGTTTCTTCCATGGCTCTCAGTCTTTAACATGCTACAGACTATCCTAGTGCTGTGAGAATGTGAGCTCCTGGACCTCAGAGTGGAGAGTGTGTTCATGGAGGTCTGTGTGTGTGTGTGTGTGTGTGTGTGTGTGTGGAGGAAGGAGGGATAGGACAGAGGCGCCAGTCTGTTTCTGTTAGAACTGGGTCCACAGAGACATGTTAAGAAATGCTGCTCTAGGAGATAAGAACTTGGGATAACTAGGAAATATGTCACCTACCCAATCTCCACCTCTGCCTTAGATGTTTGAGTTGTGGATCCTATCCCAATTCAGGGGATGATTGTTGATTTATCCAACCAGTAACAGCGATTGTGTTCACTTGACAGCTGGAGTCTTGAGATATCACTAGTCAACAGGATGAAATGGTAAACCTTTGGGGAATGTTTTTTGCTCTTTCAAGGGAGAAATGCAACAAATCCTGCTTTTCTTTTTTTGTTTTCCTCTAGGGGAAGCTCTGTGGGAGATAATCCCTTGGGAGATACTAAACCCAAACTTAGGTAGAAACAGAGTAGCAAACACACACAGAATGATAGAGAAGAGATGATCTGATATGACTTTGTATTATGGGTAATTGAAAATCACTCTTCAAATACCTTGTGATTGATTATATTAGAATAATAAGCCTCATAATTAAACAGCTTTTAATGAACTATTCTGTTATTTAAAGCTTTGAGCATTTGGTGAGCTAGAAATGTGTTCCTGGATGTGTGAGGAACAGCCCAGAAACTGCAGAACTTGCTGAATGGGTTCGGAGGCATGCAGTGGGGTGGGGCTGCACCCCCCAGCCTGGAGAATGGTGCAAATTATTTGGTTTGGTAGCCAGTCAATTCTCAGAATGCAGAAGACATTCTGCTCATAGTTTAGAAAAACAGGAAGGAAAATCCAGTGCTGGCTGTTCACATATTTCACCAACTAGCTGGTTCTACAAGAAAGAGATAAATTGTCTAATTGTGACCCATGTGAGAACAAAGAGAAACAAAACAGCCTTTGCCAAGACAGACACTTCATACTTGAAGTGAACTCAATGAAACTGAGTTGATCAAGTCTTGACTTTTAAATCACATGGTGATAGAAAAGTCCATTCCTGGCCCCCAGGCTAAAGCTACTTATGAAGATAAGGCAGCAGGAAAAGCAGAGACTTGTCAGAAGATCAAACTAATAAGTTTGGTGCCTCCAGCTTCTTGCAAATATCCCCATTAATAACTATTTCTAAGTAACAGAAGCAAGTCTGTCAGCAAAGATAGAAGACTGTGGGTGCTTCCCCAACAAAGGCTATCCTTTTCCAAGGATCTAAGGCAGAGGTCACAGAATATACAGGGATGAGCCACATAAACTTCAAAAGTATCGACTATGTCAAATTAAAATTGAGATTGTTAATAGATGAAAATGATGGGAAGTATCTTCCAAGTTGGTGGATCACTGTCCCCAACGGACAGTCAGTCCTGGCTGAGAGGAGTTAATGATCAGATTCTAAGGCAAACTGCAGGTTTTTAAACCTGAAACAACCTAATTAGAAGCTAAATCTGAGCATCCATTCAAAGATACTGTTTCAGGTAGCTTTTGGTCAGGGAGGATGAGCCACACAGGCACAGAAATGGATATGGAAGGTCAAGGGACAGGGAGGGTCTCCCGGAGGGCACTATGACCCAGGGGCATGGCCAGGTCTCCCAGACTATTCACATGTGTCTTTAATCATTGGGTTGCAAGCACAAGATCAATGGAAAAAGAAAAAAAAAAAAAAACACAAACCCCTGTCACCCAGCTGTCCAGGACTTGAGAGTCAGACACAGAAAGCAGGTGACACTTCTCCCTTTAGGAAAGGAAGAATGTACATCAGCTCATGGGCAGCTGTTACTTTTAGCACATATACAAGGAATGGCACATGAGGGCACTGGGAAGATGGAGGAGCTGTAGGTGTGAGCATTGTGACTACCAGCAGCTTTCCTGCCTCCTAGCCTATGGACAGCCATGTTTAACAACTTCAGTGTTCCTTGGTATTAAGAATTCACATGCTTCATAGTAACTCTCTCCAGTCCTGGGGGGCAAGGAGGGGGGTTTTGGTGAGACTTAGCTCATCATGGTAAAGTCACTATGAATGCTTATCACTAAGGGTGGCAATGGAGGTACCACGCCAACTAGACAACAAGAAAACTGAAAAACTTCTGGAAAAGGCATTTCTTCCCCTAAATGACAGGTAGTTAGGCCTCCAGAAGAAGCTGATGGAGAAAAGCCTACATCTTGGAAGTCATCTGGCAGGAGATCAGGACTGACCCCTCGTGACAGGAAGTAGGATGGAACCTGGTTCCGGATGGCACTGCGGGAATGCACCATGGAATGTCTGTCGGGCGATGACAAACACTTAGAGTTTAAGCTACTTACCTGCAGCATTAGACACCCTAAAAGAAGAGAATGAAGATCTTCAATAGTTCCTATGGGGTCCTTATGCCACTTGTGTTTGATGTTTAGTTCCGTGAGTCTAACAGTTAAACACTTGAATATCAAGCCAAATTCTCCTGTCTAGTAGCTTGAACACATTACCTAATCTTCAAGTCTCAAGTTTCTTGGTCTGTGAAATGGAACTAGTAGAAAGCTACTTGATAAGATGTTGTGAGACAGGAGGTGTCTGTAAGACAGGAGACATAAGATGCTGTGAGACAGGCAGCAAGCCTTCAATCCATTTTAACTGCTTTTCCCTGCTCCCTTTCTGGGAAAAGTCTTCTCGTTTCCCCCGCCACAGAAGCTGTTAGTGTAGCATGCTGGGACTCCAATCTGCAGAGAACCCAATGACATTTAAAGTAAAACAAAAATGCCACTCAGCCCAGGCTTCACTGCATTAGAACTAGGCTGCTGAGGAAAGGCAGTCTTTGTTTTGCTCTCGTGGACCCTCCTCAGCCCTGCCTCCTGCTCACCTCTGTGGGGTTCACCTGACAAGATGCCTTCGACAGTTACCCAGGTGCATGGTTTTTTGCTACTCTGGTAACTGATGGTGAGAAGATGTCTGGACAGGGGTAATAAATTACTTCCACCCTGGGAATAGACTGTGTTGGCACTTGTGCTGCTATATTCAGCTATACTGGGTAACCACTACTGTATTCTCTTGGCTCCTGTGAATTGGATGCATCTGTTTATACAGGGTGGTGCTGGGCATGTCCATGGGCCACACAGGGATACCATGGACACCATGGTCAACCCAAGCTGATAGAGAAGGAAGCGTTGGCATATTATATAATCCCTCACGAAATTCATGGTGAGAGCACAGAGTGTATTGTATGAGGATGATTGACATGAATTCACTAGATGTTGCTAATTTGTTCAGTACAGTTCTCTGGAGCTGTCCTGTGCCTCATCATGGTGACAAGTCCAAGCAGCTGAGAATTACCAGACCCTTATCACAGTCCTAGAAAATACAAACCCAATTTCTACTTTAAATGTCATTTCAGGCATGACCCTAAGCTGGGGGATGTACTGGGGCATCTCAGTGGAGGAGGTAGATATTGATTTCTTTCATAAAAATCCCAGACCACCACTGGTCAAGTGGCTTCATCTTCCTGGACTACTGATCTTCATCTGTGAAAATATGGCCGCCATCAGTGTCGTCAACATGAGATTGACGCTAGAATGGGAACTCTAAACTGCATGAAAAAAAAGAAGCATGGGTTGGTTGGTTTATCCCATCATCATGATTAAGTAACTGGCTCAACAGATGGTAACCAAAGGGAGGGGGCATGATGTTCCAGAAATGGATTCTCCAAGAACAAAGTCTGCAAGAAGAATTTTAGATACACATGGAGGTCCCGAGGTGGTCACCTCAGAGATAAGGTTTCCTTTCCAAGTAGGTTTCTCAGGTATAATGAAAGACAGTTGTGAGGAGGAAAGAGGAGGCATACAGGTGTTACTCTGAAGTGCCAGGGATGTAGGGGTCCATCTGCATGGCAATGACCAGAATCACTGCAGCATGAGCAGAACAGGAACTATCTTTGCTGTCCAGTGGTCTTGGCAGGGACAGAGATGGGTATGTGGCCTTTCTGGTCTTTTTTGGAATTTGGTTTCTCTTGCCAAACAAAACCTGTGTATGATGAGGTAGAATCCACTTACCTCCTAAGCTCCTTTCTACTTTCATGCATCCACAAAGGGGATACCCTAAGGGCGTTCTTATGACCTCACACCCACCCTGTTCATTATGTAAGAACATTTGTGAAATGAGTTGAGGTTTGGATGACATTTTCTTCCTCTGCACAGGAGTTCTACCTGCTTTGTTCAAGTAGGGACAGGTGCAAGCTTCCCCCAACATACTTTCAGACCTTTAAATGGTTCAAAACTGGGCTTGATCCCAACACCACATAGTTTCTCCTTATTTATACGTGGTGCCTTCTAGGCCCCAACCTAAGACCTCAGGACATCACGAGGCATTCCTGCTTGGGGGATCTTTTTTTTTTTTTAATTTATTTATATATAAATTTCACAACATTGTAATCTCAAGGATTTGCCCCCCCC
>PVHY01003418.1:0-108276 GCA_004024945.1 Uropsilus gracilis
AAAAAAGGCAGGAGTAGCCATCCTAATAGCAGACAAAGCAGATTTCAAAATAAAAAAAGTAACAAAGGACAAAGAGGGCCACTACCTAATGGTTCAAGGGACAACAAACCAAAAAGATGTAACAATTATCAACATATACTCACCAAATGAGGGAGCACCAAGATTTATAAGACAAATTTCTAATAATAATGGCTACCACTTATGGAGCTTTGAGTATGAGTCATGCTGTTGTAAGCCTTTTGTATCGATTAACTATTTTTTAACTCAAAGCACCATCATATTATTTATATTACATGCATTACAGAATGTGTGTGTGTGTGTGTGTGTGTTAAAGACAGGAAACTGGGGCATAATAAGCTCCTTAAGGTCACACAACTAGTACCTGGCTGAGTTTAAGTCTGCACCTAGACAATACATTTAGGTTATATATTTTCTGAATCAACAAGTGGTTGATTAAGAACACAGAGAGACCACCTTGGGATCAAGTACCACCCAGGGGAGGCAGAATGAGAATGGCGTGAGACAGGGGGGTCAGGTCCTAAAACATGTCCCTGGCAAGGTCACAGCAGAGTGGTTTTCTCTTACAAGGTGTGGAGCTGGTGGCCAGGCATTCTTAGTAAGGAAATATGTCTAGTATAATAATCATTTTCATATTCCCAATTTCTTTGAATGTGTCATTTTATATGCCAAAGGGAAAGTGAGGCTGCTAATAAGCTTATTTTACAATTTTTCAATATTTCCAGATAACCTTGGTGAGTGTAGCATAATCACTTACAAAGGAGAAGAAAAATGACACACTGGAGAGAAGTGATTTCACATGAATATCAACAGCTACACAAGATCACCTGGCCTGATCTGCCATTATTGGTTCTGAAGGTGGAGCAGGAGAACTCTGAGCCAAGGAACGTAAGCAGCTTCTAGAATCTGCAAAGGGTTAAGGAAAAGGTGAGGACACTCCCCTAGATCTCTAAGCAAAATAAGGCAGGAGAAAGAGAAGTATCAGGTGGTTTCACTTGTAGGAGAACTATAGGGAAACCAAATAAAGTGTTTAGAAAAAAAGAAATGATATAACTTGTAGACAAACTGTAGATCTGAGGCATATAGTGGGGAAGGAAACAGGGATCAAAAAAGAAAAGAGAAGAGCGTAAGGGACAATGATGATGGTTCATGGGTGGTGGGAGAGATACAGGGCCTATACCTGATGAAGAAATCAAACACTGTACAAAAATAAACAATGATGTAAGAAAGTTTAAAAGTAAAATAAATTTTTTAAAAAGAGAAAGCAAAAGTAATTTTTCCCCCATTTTCTTAGTTGGGACTGACAACAAGGATGATAGTCAATGAGATGTAAGTTGAGGAAGTGTTGCTTCCCTGATAGAGGTGGCTCTTTTCCTTTTCTCCTATCTGGAATGTGATTAAAGATTGGAGGTGAAGTGACCATCATATGACCTCCAGCCAAGTGGGAGGGCAGTAAGGGTCAGGGACACTGATATACAACGGAATACTACTCAGCAATCAGAAACATCCTAGGTCTGCCTGCTGACCTCTGCACTGTTCATCATATGAGGAAAATAAACCCTAATCTGATTAAGAAACTGATGTCGGAGCTCCATTCCATTAAAACCAACATAATCTAAGCTGGGCATGGTGGCTCGTGCCTGCAAGCTTCAGCCTATGAAGCAGCTGGGGCTAGGGATCGCGGTTGGAGTCACGCCTGGGGCCCGTAGCGAGATCTAGTTCCAAAAAAATAGCTGGGTGTGGTGGCATGTGCCTGTAATCCCAGCTACCTGGGAAGCTGAGGCTAGGGATTGCTTGAGTCTGTGGTACCCCAGGCAATGAGAGCCTGCGGTTCTGTGGGCAAAAATAGCGAGACCTAGTCTCAAAACAAAACAAAACAAACATAATCTAGAGCTCTAGAAAAAAACAGTAACAGTAGTACAGCAAATTGAAAACTGGTAAGTAAAAGGGCGAGAAGTAACTTGAAGTTGTAGTTATAAAGACAACTACTTAAAGAAAAAAAACCAAACTAAAAATGAGCTGTGTTTAAACTATCAAAAGGGGAAAGATTCACAAACAAAGGAACACAAATACTGAGCACAGGGTAAAAATTATTTAGGAATTATTAAAGACAAATATTATACAAAATAAGACAAAACTATGTTTCATCAATAAATTGTCTAAACAAAACCTTTAAAGCCAGATGATCACAAGGTAAAATCAAACTATACACTGAGCACCAGAGATTCATCTGTAACAAGGTGCTCTCAGAGTTGATACCAACTCCCCCAAATCAAACATAAACTTAATGCAATCCCACTAAGGAGCCTAAGAAAATTTCACTCTGGAATCTGAATGCTAGTTTTAAAATTATATTTTAGAAAAGTAAAGAATAAGAAATTTGTGTCCTTTTTTAATACAATCATGATTTTATGTAAGAACAGTCATGGCAGAATATATTTTATATTTCCTTTAACATATATGGCAAACAATTTTCCCAGTGGCATTTGAAACTATCATATTTGATAATCACATAAACTCCACTAAGTATGTGACCCATACATGGTATAACCCATTTCTGGCAGACAAGATTGCTTGCATTATCCTTCTTCTGAGTAATATAAAAAATAAATGGATTTTTTTTCTTTTCATAAAAGCATAAAGAGTCAATACTCACAGTTATCACATCCTAACAGTTCACTGTTGGGTGCATGGCGTTGCCAGGCACTGCTTAGAAGTTTTACACAGATTATGCCCTCAAAGTCACCAGACACGACTCCTACATTAAAGATGACAAAACTGGGACTTAGGGAGATGCCATCATTGTCTGAGCTTGCATGAGTAAAGAATAGGTTGTTCAATAAATTGTTTTGAAACAAGTAAATGTATACTCTGAAACAATTAGATTTTTATCCTTGTACAACAAAAAGTACTCCAAATGCATCCATAATTAACATAATTAAAATAAAGATAGAGCAGTAAATATTTTCATACTTGGATTTGTAACGGCCTTTAAAATAAGACACTAAACCCAGAGCTCATTGAGGAAAAAATTATTAACTATGTAAAAATTTATTTGGCAAAAACTTATTTAACAAAGTTAAAAGAAGAAAATTTAAAAATTTTTCCAACATATATATTTATATAGTAGAAAGGAGAAAAATTTATAAACTTATTAAATCATTACTCTAATGGGCAATTTAGATTCTATAAATATCTACTACATCTAGAAAAAGATACTTAATCTTACTACCAGTCTAGGAATGTACAACAATAACATCTGAATAGCAAAAAGTGTTGACAACTGCAAAATTTAACATTAAGGGTTTTGGCTAACAGATTGTAGCATGGGAGACAATCATATGGTGAAATATATCAGAGAACCTTAAAGTGACGAATATGTAACACTGACATAAAGAAGTTAAGGACAAACTGTATGAAATGGAAAAGAAGCAAACTATAGAATTATTATGATCTCTTTTATTTTTAATTTGAAACTACATGTGTATGCATGCACACATAGACACAAACAGAATCATCCTCTGGCCTTCTTCCTTTACCCTCTCTCTCCTCTTACCATAGTTCACTAATAGTTGTTCAAATGCTTTACATGCTATAAAAAGAGAAACATCAAACTTTGTCAGTGTTTACTTTTAGAGCACAGAAACGGTGGAGTGGAGAGCAAGGAGGAAATTTCAGCTTTTACTTTACTTACTTTTGGCAACTTCAGTGTTACTAGCATGTTTTTCTTTAGTAATTAAAAAAATAAGGATGAAAAGTAGACTAGATTACAGTAATAAGATATAAAAAATTAATCAGAATAGAAGATTTTACCCAAAGAATATCTGGTTTTTTTGTTTTTTTGGTTTTTTTGAGACTAGGTCTCACTAATTTTGCCCGTGGAACCTCAGGCTCATGCTGCCCGGTGTACCACAGACTCAAGCAATCCCCAGCCTCAGCTTCCCAGGTAGCTGGGATTACAGGCGCGCACCACCACACCCAGCTATTTTTTTGGAACTAGGTCTCGCTACATGCCCCAGGCGGGACTCGAACTGCGATCCCTAGCCCCGGCCGCTTCATAGGCTGAAGCTTAACAGGCACGAGCCACCGTGCCCAGCCCAAAGAATATCTGTTATCTCAGCTGTGACTTACTTGAAAACTGTGGTACTAGAATACCTGTTAAACTAATGTTCAACTTTGTAGGGAAAATCTTCACATCCAAACTCAGTATCAAAACAAAAATTCCCAAAATACATCATTTCATTTCAGGAAAAATTCTCTTTAAGTCAACTAATACGCTCATGTGTGAAACTGTAAACCCTGTTTGTATTTTTAATTGTCTGGGCATGACAGAAATGAATTCCTCAACACAAAACTCATGCTACAAATGAGGGAGGATGTTAGTTAGCAGTGCAATGAAAATGCTTATTATCACTTCATCCTGGAGTTGACTCATCTGGGGAAAACATATTTCCTATAGAATTCTGATGCCTTTTAGGGGTCTTGATGATACATGCTCCCTTCTGCCCAGAGAGTGTTTAGCTTGCCCCTCCCACCAACTCCCCATACACCCTGTGCTTTCCTTTTTATACATCTTCATGTTCTTTATTGGATCGCTTATTTACTTGTCTGTAATCACCATCCCTACTCCAACCCCATTAGTACAATTAGTACAACCCCATTAGTACAAATTTCTGTCACACAGAAAGTCAATAAAGTTTACTTACATGAATGAATGAATGTTTTGATACATGTGTTTTGTTTAGAAGGACACTTCACACATAGCAGCCAGTGACAAAGATCCTTTACTTGAGTGAACTTTCATCAATTACTGAACCTTCTCCTCAAGCCATCTGTATCTTAGTAAAATCTAGTTTAAGCAAAATTCTGGCTAACTCAGGTTAGCAAGGACTCCCCACTCTCAGTATCTGCTTATCCTCCTTTCTGATCAAGTTCCGCATCCCTCAGATAATATCTGATCACACTGGTCTGTCTTGAGCAAGAGTTCTGTTAGGTGGGTTTAGCAGAAAACTCCTCTACTCTCTGTTAACCCTGATATTCCTTCTTTGTAATTTCCCACCAACTGATCGCCTCCTTGCTCCTTGCCTATAAATTCCCACCTGCCCAAGCTGTATTTACAGTTGAAATCAATGTCTCCCTCACTGAAAAATCTCATTGCAGGGATCTCTAAACCTCTGAGATAGCTTCCCTTCCCTCTATAAGTCTTGCTTATTTTGCATTTTCAAGTGTCACTGAATAATTTTCACTGTGTTGGGGGGTACCCAATGGGTGCTTGCCATTAACATAACTGATACATATTGACTAGGAGAATGGACTAACTTCCCTGTAAGCTTTAGAATTATAAATTTCAAGGAGGACTGGTTTGATACTTGCCATTAGCATAGCTGATTGACAGAACTTCCTCTTGAGTCCTGTTTTGTGTGTATGTGCTGGGGGGAGGGGGCAAAAAGAGTTTAGAGCATAGAGAGTATCAATCAGCCCTTTGGGGGTCTGCATTCTGCGACAGAAGGATAATGTAAGTCCAGGCTGCATGGCTGAGATGGGCAGTCCAGCCATAGGTCCAAGCCTGTGAACTCATGGCTTCTCACATGCATAAGCTAAGTTGGCATGCTGACAGAGTGTGAAGAGTTTAGAAACTGGAACTCCAGTGTTAGAGTCTGCCATACCTGGTTGGCTTAGATATTTTTGGAGAGACCCTGAGCTAGGCCTGAGTAAATGAATTTTGCTGGTTTCTGAATTTCAGAGTTATTAATACTGCCTAAAGTAAGGAAAATACTGCAAGGAGAAGACAACACCATGTCTTCAACTACATGGTTGGAGGAAGCTGGAACACACCAAGAAGGAAGGATGTTCTGAATTTGGAACATGTACTGCTGTGATTATACATGTGGCTGAGGTGATTAAAGACCAAAGGACAGAGTTTGAACAACGGTGGAGGTAACTGGGTTTTTATATTTATCCTGTTAAAAGACTGAGGGTTTGGACAATGTTGGGGCAGTTGGGGTTTCTTACACATTTATCTTGTAGTACATATATTTAGAAAATCACCTTGCTAGTAATAAATAGTCTGCATACTTTAAGAGTCTGCTCTGGCTTGGAATTTTAGTAAAATGACTGTGGGTGACAGACAGTGTTAGATCTTGGGACTGCAGAAGATTTCATTGAAAGTAAAGTGTCTTGAGACAGCAGGCAAGCTGGTAGATTTAAACTGCAGTTCTAACTTTTTTTTTTCTGCAGAGGAAAGCAAACAGAGAACCTGAGGCTGGAGGGAGCTGGGGGTGGGGTGGGGGTGGTTGTGTGTGTGTGTGTGGCAGAATTTGAATGACAAAGGTAGTTAGCCTGTATCTCATTGTAAGCTTGACTCTGATTTTAAAAAGCAGGCAAAGAGTAAAAAAGCAAAAAGTAGAAAGTCTCTCTCTCTCTCCCCCTCCCCATATCACCTTTAAATCAGTTTACTGCCTCAGAATGAGAGAATGAGAGAATCAGTGGCAAATGAGTAAATTCATGAAAAATCATTGGATCTTTCACAATTTCAAGATAGAAATTTTCTACTAGAATAGAAGACAAGTAGTACAAATAGTGGTTTTGAATCACCATCAATGTGGCAGCCACCATTAGCATAGCTGATGTGTTATGCACTGGTAGTAACATTGGAAAGTGAGAATGCAGTTGGGAAATAGAAGTTATTCCTTTTGGCTTTAGTATTTAAATTTCAAGAAGGACTTGGAGATTTGACTTTTTGACTTTACTGCTTCAGGGTCTAGGTGAAGAAACCTTAGGTTGACTATGCCAAGATGTAGTTGATGGCATTTCATTAAAATGCATAGTTTTCCTTCAGAAGAACAGAAGGAGAGGAGATAAGAAAAACAAAGCTTTTGTGGTGTGAGGTGATTGACAGGAGTCTCCTTCCAAGAGAGGGAGGAAGAATAAGAAGGGATAAATATACCTATTTGAAAAAAAAGAGGGATTAGCCATTTTTGGAGGAGGATGAGGACCCAGGCTGTGGCAGTTGAGGCAGAGGTGGCATGGGGTCAGTGGGCATCCATCTGCCCGGGCTGGTGAGAGACATGATTCTGGGGCCGCAGGGAGCAGTGTTGGGCTGTGACAAGACAGAAAAGCAGAGAGGCCATGAGGTTTTACTGTAAACAAACAATGGTCTAGGGCAGCTGAACTCATGAGTCTTAGCATGAATAAGCTGATGGTGTGTGCTAAAGACATACCTAAAGAGTTTGGAGATTTGAACTTTGTGTTGGAGCTTGTCTTAATCTAGTTTGATTCAGATGTCTTTGGAAAGGCTGTGAGCGAGGCCTAGGAAGATGGATCTGGTGTTGGTTCCTGTTTTGACCTGGAGTTTTTCTGTCTAAAGTTGAAACAGACACCAAGAGAAAGGAAGAACGCCATGTCTTGGACCACGTGTTTGGAGGAAGCAGAAATAGATGCCAAAGGAGGAAGAAGAAATGCCCTGCTTTTGTATCATATGTTTGTGAACTCAGATTGATTGGACATGTTGTAACTGGGTTTTTCATGTTTATTTGGTAGTATATGTAGTGGGATAACCAGGGTTTTACATGCTTATTTTGCAGTACAGATGATTAGATAATCACTTGCTTACTTAGTAATAAATAGTTTGATCTCTTTAAGAGTTTGGTCCAGCTTTGGGATTGCGTATAAAGCCTATGGAAGGGAAAAGAACTCTGAATGGGGTGAGCAAGGGACAGGTCTAAGAAATAAAGTGCCTTTTTTAATCTTTTTTTTAGTTTGTGACAGAGAGAGTCCTGGGGCAAACACACAGCAAATATTTTTAAGACAAAGATAACTTAGTGTGTGTGTGTGTGTGTGTGTGTAAGCTTAAGGGTTAATAAAGGCTTTTGCCCTTTCTGTATCAGATTAAAAGGTAAAGGTTTTTCTCTGGTTTAGAAAACCAGTAAAAGGTAAAGTCTCACCTCCTCTTTTCCCAGTAGCACTAATAGTAAATTCAATAGGTACAAAATTAATATGAGAAATATGAAAAAGTGCAATATTTAGTTATGCCTTTCTTAAACTTTTCATCTTTTCTTGTGAAACTGTGATGATAGTTAGAAAGGTATATATTTATTTTCTATTTAAAAATAATTTCTGTATAAATTAATTAGGAAGTATTGGAATGTAAAATGGTATAGCCAAGGGCAGAAGACAATTCCTTATGAAATTTAACATCAAATTGCCAGATGATACAGCAATTCCATCTCCAGGTAGATATTCAAAAGAACCGGAAACAAGAAGTAGACATCGTACAGCTAAGTCCATAGCAGCATTACCTCAGAATAGCCAAAAGGTAGAAACATACCAGAAGTTCATGAAGAGATGCAGAAACATGTCTATAAATGCAATGGGACCGTATCATACCTTAAAAAGGCATGAAATTCAGACATAAACTACTACATAGAGGAACCTTAAAAACACTATGCCAGTCACAAAAGGACAAACGATATATGGTTTCACATATACAAGGTACCCAGAATATACAAATTATTCAGAGACATGGAGTAGAACAGCAATGATCAGAGACTATGGTGGGATGGGGGTTAAGGAGCAGAGTTAGTATAAAAGGAGGTGGAGCTTCCGTTTAGAATGATGAAAAGGCTCTGCAGAGACAGTGATTATGGTCTCACATACACGTGCTTAATATCATCAAAATGTGCACTCAAACAAGGCTAAAATTATAAATCTCATGTTATGTAGTTTAATCACATTAAAAAAACTAGTGGGAAGCATTTCATGATTTAAAATACACAAACGTGCTTACTTCTCTTTATTTTAAGCCTCCAAACTATTCAACCAACACGCCTCCAAAAAAGGGTTAGAAAAAAATCCAAAAGACATTAAGCTTAGCCGGGCACGGTGGCTCGTGCCTGTAAGTGTCAGCCTATGAAGTGGTCAGGGCTAGGGATCACGGTTCGAGTCCCGCCTAGGGCCCGTAGGGAGACCTAGTTCCAAAAAAAATAGCTGGATGTGGTGGAGCACGCCTGTAATCCCAGCTATCTGGGAAGCTGAAGCTGGGGACTGCCTGAGTCTGTGGTAACCCGGGCAACTACATTAAGCTTAAAGACAAACTTTATAGAACCTACAGCCCACAAAACAGATGGTCAGTGACTATGTACACAAGGAACTGTCTTTTATGCCAAAGCAAAGAGGAAAAAGTGAGCATTAAAAAAAACTCATTAAGTAGACAATTTTCAAAATAATTTAAGAAATCTGGCTTTTTGGTATAATACAATGCCTATCCTATTTATGAACACTGGGAAGCATCAAGAAATAACTCTCATCAGGCCGGGCATGGTGGCGCATGCCTGTAGGTGGCAGCCTAGGAAGCCATGGCCGGGGCCAGGGATCGTGGTTCAAGTCCTGCCAGGGGCACGTAGGGAGACCTAGTCCCAAAAACATAGTTGGCGTGGTGGCTATTTTTCCCATGCTACATAGGAAGCTGAGGCTGGGGATTGCTTGAGTCTGTGGTACCCTGGGCAACGTAAGCCTGCGGTTCCACAGGCAAAATAGTGAGACCTAGTCTCCAAAAAAATATAAAGAAAGAAAGAATTAACTCTCCCCAAGTCAGAACCACACCACTGGAGCAAGCACATGACCGACCACTAACTGTTGGACACTGGGAACAAAACACTGGACATGACAAAGGCTACAGGCATGCTGGTTTCAGGGCAACCAAGGTGATGTGGATACCTGCACAAGAGGCAGGCATTACACTCCAGAAAGGTTCTGGGTACAAGGTTACTAAAGTGAATCAGATTCTGTTCTGATTCTTCTGTGTTATTAGAAAGAGAAGACAGGAAACAGGTGTGTGTTTGGAGGAGTTAATCAGAGAATGAGCAGGTGGTGTCAGTTGTCTGCCCTACTCCAACCAGTACCCATGGTAAGTATAAGTCACTGTGCACAATTACTTTCTATTATAAAAAGGAATAAAAGGGCCATAAAAGTGGAGTTTTGAGTCCTTGTTCTCAGAGGTTAGGTGCCGCTTTATGTGCATTTTTCTCTTGCAGATGTTGGGATTGGATTATGTAATATTAGTTATATTGGTTCTGCATTATTGTTCCAGTTTTACTGCTGTGGAAATTGAGGCAGAGACAAGTTGAGCAAACTTGTCAGAAGTCACACCACGCAAATGACCAAGCTGGGATGCAAACCTTGGGTGGGACTTCAGCACTCAGGACTTCCTGGCTGTCTGGCTTTGGCTTCACACAGACAGAGAAAATAAGGGAGGAACGAAAATGGAAATGGGAGAAAGAAAATATGCTTTGATGGATGCCAAAATAAACTACAAAACATTTACTTTTAAGATGAGATCTTGAAATAGTAGTCCCTCTGCCCCTCCCCCCCCAACCAAAAAAAAAAAGTAAACTAACAGGGAGGAGCTGAGCTGACATTAGAACAGCGAAACTAGATATATTAAGGGAATTTTTGAGTAAGATCTTCTCAGGATACTTTCATTTTCTTCCCAACCACATCTTTTTGAGGCAAATATTAAGAGGTCATCAAACACACACATTCATAAATGGATGGATAAAATCACATGTCCAAACAAAAGTTATTTCTTCCACTTTCACTTTGTGTATACACCCCCCCACACACACACCTCTCTTCATAAATCTTAGAAACATGGGTTTTACAGTCATTCCTGAGGCTGTACCCCAATTCTATTACTTGCAAGAAGTAGGGACTCCAGTCTCATGCTTTTGTAACAAATGAGGAAATGAAGAGAAAGATAGAGACACAACAATGGGACTTATTATAAGGCTTGAGGGGGGCTTGTGAAACTGGGAAAATAGCAAAGGAAACAATGTGAAAGGTCTCTCCATGCCCTTACCACTTATCCAATCAACATTTCCTCTAAGAATAAACCAGCTGACCTAGAAGGTTTAGTCACATTTATTAGAATCTCATCAACTTTTCTAGGTAAGTGAAACTTAGTTCCAGAGTTATGGTTAAAGCTAACCATAAAGCTAAAAGGGAGAAAGAATACCACATAAAGGTCTCAGATAGTCTATAAATGAGTGAATTATTTTCAGTTTTATTTCAGTTTGCAATAAAAAGAACTTTTTTTTACTTCAACTATATTTTGAATAGAGTGAATGGAGAAAGTGACAGCTTCTAAATATTTAGGATATTTATCAAAAAGCAAAATCCCTCCTTAAATGAAAATGACATTCATTAAAACATAATTATAATTGAATTATAACTGAAATTATAACTGAAAAGATACAGCAGGAGAGTTCCCTCAGGAACCCACTGGATTAAAGTGGGGATGTCCAAGAGCAGGGTAAACAGAAGCTGGCTTTGGAATACAGTAGCACATATAGCTGATTAGACATTATAAATTATAAAGATCTTATTTGTTGACAAAAAAGTTTAAAAAACAAATGAAATATGCAGCTTTAAACCTAACTGGTATGAATACCTATTATATCCACAGATAAAGAAAAAACATGGGCAGATAAACACAAAATAATAAAAATAGTCATCATTAAGCAGAATAACATTTCCCCTAATGCTCTTTTTCTACAACTGAGAAAAAGATTTAAAAGATAATGACACAAGGTGCAAAAACAGGGAAAGGTGCAGTTATATAAATACGTTACTGACTTATGATGGACAGAAGAACTAGTGTCACAGATCAAAAGGAAAATGGAATTCAAAATGCAAATGCAAAAACACATAGCAATTTTGATAGAGTGCAAATCTAATCAGAAAATGGTTTCAAAATTCTGAGAAAGAGTATAACACTTTTTTCAAAATACATAATACTCACTTGGAAGAAAAAGAAATTGCTCTTTGATTATTTTTGCTATTAGTTCACACTGAGTTTCGAGATGGAAAACCAAAGAAGTGTACCCCCAACTAATGGCTCCCAAGTAAATCTACCAGGTGAAATTTATTTCACTTTTGTTCTAACTAATTTATGAACACTGCTTAGGAGAACCCATGTGGGTAAAGCACTAAGTGCTTTCAGATAATGAAATACTTCTTGATCCTATTAAAATACATCTAAAGAAGGTGGTGATCATCAGGTTTCCACTACTTTGTTTCTAAAATGAAGGCTTAGGTCAATTACAAAGTAACATATGCTCAAATATAAATAAACAAGGTAAAAACAATGTAATTATAGACATCACAGCTGTGCACTGGAGAAATACTACAGTTATTAACTCAATTTGTGCCCCCAAAAGAAATCACTTCCCACACTCAAAATGATAGGCTGCTATGTTTGTTTGCTAAAATAATTGGTTCATGATTATTCTTGAACAAATATTTAGGTAAGTTCACACTGGCCAGTTCCGCCCCCCCACCTTAATTGCCCCCCTTAATTGCCCCATCAGGTGCTGTGGTCAACACACTGAAGTGCAAGGCATTTCTCCCCCCATGTCTTTACCTTTTGGAGGCGAGGCCATGCCCTGGCACTAGCTCTAAGTCAGACTTGGGCCTTTGTCTTAATAAAGCCACTTACTACCTGTGTGATTTTTTTGGGGTAATCACTTCTCTAAGCTTCTGCAGCCTCATGTATATGATGGTGGTTACTACTTTCTATGTGGGGTTACAAGGATTCACCAGATAAATGTATTTAAAGGCATTTTGCACAGTGCCTCCTGGGAAGGAAACAGAAAAGTGCGACCTTCTTAGATGAAAGCCTGGCTTTACTGTTTATTAGACTGAGCAAGTGCCATCTCTCTGTTTGCCCAAGTACAAAATGGAGCAATTCAAGCACCTGCTTCAGTAGGGCAGCTGTTCAGAGTTAATGCAACATGCTGAAGCTGTCCTTGACACATAATGTGACACAAGAGTGTCAGGTCTTGTCATCAGCTTGACAAGACGATGTAGAGCACTGCTCCCAGTGATTCCCGAGTCGAGCCCGCTTTTCCATCAGAGAACTGACTGTTCGCTGTCTTCCAAACTGCCTTTAGCTTCTCTTCATGGAAGGTCATTAGAGGAAGAGGCTGAAATGCGGCTGACTCTCCATAAATGTTTCTTAGAAGAAAGAATGAAGTCCCTACCAGTTTCCCAATTCAGTTTTCCTGGTGGTATCTTTAGCAACTGCTCCACCCTCCCAGATAACACCAAGTGTTCTCTAGACACAAACCATTAGGAAATGCTAACTAATCACATGTAGAAGGTGATATAGTAAAACAAGGGGAAAGGATTTTAGTAAGTATAAAATAAATCCCCATTTCATGCTACTGTACCAAGATGGCTATTTTCCATAATTTCTTCCTAAAGTGACTAATACTCAGTCTTCAAAGTAATGGTGTAATAAAATAGCTATCAGTAGTTACATATTATCAAGTGTTTAGCTATTTGGAAAAGCTATAAAAATGACTTATTCCTCCTGGACTTCTTATAGCTATTATTCCATAAATCAGGGAATAGTCTGGTATACTTTGCTTTATTTCTTACTAACATTTTACATTTTCAGAGGTAACTTGCAGCCTGTTAGCTAAGACAGGGGTATTTAGAAGAAAGGCTCTTACCTTAAAAAATTATCAATTTTACTAACTCGAGAGATGCTTTAATTTTAAAAACTAAAAAGTCAATGTAAAGAATAAAAGATGTATATGATTTAAAAACCCACTATCCTTTAAGAGTTACATACTTTTTAACTTGGTATAAGTTAGTTACTTAGTTTATGCAATCTGGAAGATGTTTTGCACCTACAGAACAATCTGAAATCTCTCTGAAGGACCTTTATGTGACTCTGAAGTAGACCTGTGCACTCTCCCACCACACGCACCCAATCTTGGGTGTCCAAATCATTAACTCTAATCACAATAATAAGTCCCCTCAGAACTGAGTTTATATCTCTACCCTGGACTTCTTTCCTCAATCTCTTAATAGTATATCCAGCTGCCTATGTAGCATCTCTACTTGGATGTCTATTGGCATTACAAACATAACATGTTCAAACTAAGTTCCTGATACTGTCCCCTATTTTGGGGGGCCTGCTCTCTATACCCCCATCTGATATGTCAGTAATACCAATCTTCAAACTATGTCCAGAATGCAACTCCTCACCACTTCTGCACTCCATTCTGGTCCCAGTCCTTCTCCTCTCTCTCTGTCTCCCACATAGTTTCTGGTCTCTGGCCTTGCTTCCTCTCCAACTTGTTCTCTAAATAGCAGCCAGAATGATTCTGTTAACATGTAAGTTAGGTCATGATATTGTCTACTCAAACCCTCCCATGGTTTCCCAATGCACAAAAATGCCAAATCTTTCCACCAGCCTCCTGACTTCAATCCACCCACATCTCTGAGCACATCTCCTCTCCTCCCCAACCTCTTTCTCCCAACCTTCACCCACTTTGCTCCAGAGGCTCACTAGTTTCTTCCTCTTTCCTCTAAACACACCCAGCAGCTTCCACCCAAGGTCTTTGCATCTGCTTTGCCCCCTTCATTATCCTCTCCTCCTAGCAATGCAGTGGTTCATTTCCTCACTTCCTTCCAGACTTAACTCATGTCAACTGCTCAGCCAGGTGTTCCCAACCACCCGACATAAAATCCTCAGACCCCATATCCCAACAGTCCCTTCCCCTGCTCTGGGCTTTTCCTGCATAGCAGTTACCACCATTTGATGTACTACATATTGTTTCTTTATAATTTTTCCTTTTGACTATCTTCTCTTACTATAAAAATAAATTTAGTGAAGACTTGGATTTTTGTTTTGCTTGCTTTTTGCTCGTCTTTTTTTGTTTTTTTCCGGAGCCAACAAAGGTGCCTGCCGTATAGCAGACATTCTCTATTTGTTAAAATAAGCAAAGGAACACACTTCTAGGCCAGGTACAATGGGTGCGCATCTGTAATCCCAGCTACCTGGGAGGTGGAGGCTAGGAATCACTTGAGTCTGCAGGTTCTAAACTACCCCGGGCAACATAGTGAGACCTAGTCTATAAAAAATAGCTGGACATGGAGGCCTGTAATCCCAGATACCTGGGAGTCTGAGGTTAGGGATCACCTGAGTCTGTGGGTTCGGGACTACCCTGGGCAACATAACAAGTAGGCTTTAAAAAAAAAACACAAACCCACACTTCTTCAAATTGTATTACTACCTGATATTATGAAATACTATTTAATAACATATTTAATTTGATATTAAATATTATGAATCTTTGACACTATGCTTAATTTGATCAATATTAAGTATAAAACACAAAAGACTCATGACCAAAGTAAGACATGTTGACAGCGGTGGTAAACTGTCCATTCCCTCATTATGTCACCGGTGAGACAGCAGTAAGTGTGCAGACAAGGTACCCATTCTCAAGTGAAGGTGTCTACTTTCCTGTCCCCTCATAATCTAAAGGCCTATGGGCAAGGCCAAGATCAGGATCAGCTCCCAGTTTACCAAGTTAGTACGTGGGCACACCTTAAATTATTTTTTTTCCCCTTCCTTCTAAAATTGTCATTAGGACCTGGTGACTCTACTTCAAGAATGTGTCATGTGCAGTTTATTTTTTAATTTTTTTATTTTTTATTTTTGCTTTTAAACATTTATTGGACTCGACACAATATGTGGTCTTCAAAGTAGTTCTACAACTATTTAAGTTCTAATTTTTTATTTATTATTTATTTATTTTTATTTGAGATATTTCTTTTTTTTTAATAATTTTTTATTTATATATAAATTTCACAACATTGTAATCCCCAGGGTTTATCCCCCTCCACTCCATCCCCCCCTTCCCTCTCATGTGCAGTTTAAATCTCAGAACTCTACTATCACTCAATCCCCCAATAATCTGCCACCTGAGAACAATGTTTTTTTTTTCTAATTAGTACCTTTCACCAGTTACTTCCTATGTGGTTTGTCTTATGCTCTGTGGCTGGAATGACCTCTCCTCAAGCAAACACTATTCTCTTTCCTACATTTCTTCAATAGTTTCTCATTGATTACAAAAGGAAATACAAAGTCCTAAAATCTGGTCCCTAACACACCTTGACAGGTTTTTCAGAACACAGTTCTGATTTTTGTTCCAGGTACATTCATATCTGAATGCTTGGCAAACCAATAAATCTATTATTCAATACTCAAAATGCAATTTCCTCCAATTACTTTTCCATACCTCTGTGTTCTCAGGACATATTTTCAGACATAGACCACTGCATTGAAGACACTTTTGTGTGCAAAGCTTTCATCCTACTCTGTAGGTTCACAGTAGGGACCATGCCTACTTCCTGAACTCAGTGCTCAGCTGAGAGCCTATCACAGATTAGCACTTCAAGCCATGTCTTATAGAAATGAATGGCTAGCTTTAATGTAAAGTTCAAAGGTGGCTCCCTGGAATCGCTTCTACCTGTTGATACAGTTTCTGCGTGAGGCCATGGAGAAAAATTCGTTTCCACATGACTGTCTTGCTAATTTGAAA
Organism: Uropsilus gracilis; assembly: GCA_004024945.1. Taxonomy (NCBI): domain Eukaryota; kingdom Metazoa; phylum Chordata; class Mammalia; order Eulipotyphla; family Talpidae; genus Uropsilus; species Uropsilus gracilis. The sequence goes on from PVHY01003418.1 coordinate 16,416, forward strand.
ATAGCCATCAGATCCTTCTGCGTATTTCTTCTCTGAGAGCACCATGAGTAATTGTAACCTTGAATGTCTTTACCATCCTTGTCAGCCTTCTGAACACAGTCTAGGTTTATATGCCTTCAGAACGAATGTCAAATGAATAGCGCTTCTTTTGTTGGAGTTTAATACATTTAATTTAATTTAATACATTTGGGGGTCTTACACTAACTGTTGGATCATGTTGAGATTACTATGGGCTGAAAATTTTTAAATGTTTAAAGTAAGATGAACATGTTTCCATTATAAACACTTCCACAGACTAGAGAAAGAAAAACAATCCCACCAATGACACTGGCAGTTATAGAATCTAATCTATTATTTATATATATTCTGTGAATTTAACTTTTACCATGCATAAGGAAGTTTGGTGTATTTGATATTTTTTCAACCATATTATATATTCAACTCATGCATAGTTCACAAAATAGAAACATTTAAAAATATTTCTAGCTGACAATAAATTTCCTAGCTGACAGAAAAATTTCTAGTTGCCATCTATTGCACACTGAGTATGTGTTACTTAAACAACAAACTGGTAGATCAAGTATAATCATGAGTTACAGATGAGAACACTTAAGCTTAGGGAAATTAAGTGACTGTGCCAAGGCCACACATTATTTCTCTCCTCCCAACATTATTTTAAATCCAAGAGAAGCACATGAAGGAAAACATACGAAATGCAGTCTGTTGAATGTGGACACAGAGACCTATGAACCCTCAGACAGAACAGTATGGAGAACCCATCATCACAGCAAAGTGTTGTCTGTGCTTCTTCCCAATCAGTTCTCCCAGGCTGGGCCACCACTATACCACCTCTATCACTATCAGTTTAATTTGCCTGTTCTTGTATTATCTAAAGAAAAATTTAGTTTGTATGCCTTTGTCTTCTTTCATTCAATGTAGCACCCACACGATCCATTCATGTTTAATCCCTGGTTTGTTCTTTTGTTATTTCCACACAGTAGTTCATGTAGAAATATACCACTTATTAATCCAGTCTCTTTTTATGAACCATTGGGTTGTTTCCAGCTTTGGACTACTTTGGACAAGATTGTTTATGGTGGACAAAGCCATTTTTCCTGCAGAATGGCTGGGCCTTAGGATAGATAAATATTTAACCTGTGGAGATACTGCCAGAGAGGCTTCCAAAGTCACTGGATTAATTTATTCTCTCCCTAGCAAAGGAACCCTAGTAACCAAGTCCTGGTTGCTTCATATCCTCACCAACATTTGGTTTTGGTCAGTCTTTTTAATTTTAGGCATTCTGGTAAGTGTGTGGTATTCATACACACACACACACACACACACACACACAAATTTTCCCATACTGTGGCTCATCTTCATTTTTAGTAGCTATGTATTATTCTCTCACCTAAGTATGTTTCTTAATTAACTTTTGTTGAACATTTACACTAGCTTGAATTTTCAACTTTTAAACCTTTTTCCATATCTTAAAATTTTTCTTAACCTAGACTCACTAGATTATGGGAATTTACCTGAAAATAGAACTACTGAACTAATATACATACACAGTATACATACACAGTTGGTAATAATACAGACAAACTCCTTCAGAATCAGAGTTCATCATTCTGTGTGTGTGTATGCATTTATCTGCTGGGTTCTCTAGGGTTATTCTCATTCACTTCAGATATTGAGCCTTCTTTCCTTTTTATATATTTTACTAAGTCTTATTTTATTACTATATTTACTGCAATCTTTCCCCAGGATGTTGTATTTTATACTCTTAAAAAGTTTTTGTAGTTGATCTGTGACCACATCCAACCTTAAAAATGCCCTTTCCTTACAATCTTTTTTATCATTTTCTAAATTGATAACCATCTGTAGCAGTGCCTTCTATGAGTTATTCCTTTCGTCTTTGTATTTATGATACATACTTTATCAAGTATTAAATTTTTATATATGTGACATCTTCTGAGAGGCTTTTCAGTTCAGTCATTTTATGTCTATTATTAGAACCCATCAGCTGTTTTCATCTTTGTAGCATTATAATTATTTGCCCACTAGTCACTGAGCACCTGCACTGGGTTGAACCCTAAGTTGAAGCAGTGAACCAGATACCCCCTATATTGTCTTTACACCACTTACATGCCAGCGGGAGGATGGGACAAGTCAACAGGCAGTGATAACACAGCAAGGTGCATGGGGGAAAAATGTACAGGGGCTAAGGCCTTCCAGAGAAGGGTCCTTAACCTGGCCTTAGGGGAGGAGGAAAGGGTTCCCTGGAGGATGTGGTCTTAAGGCAGAGAAGAAAGCATGTTGAAAAGATGAGGAAGTGAAGGATAAAGGGAGCATTAGAAGTGCTTGAGGGTGCTTCATTCCACCAGAAGCCTGGGGGTAAGGGAAAATAGGAGTCTGGTTGAACCAATCAGACAAGATTCCACAAGAACTTAGACATCAGTTTGTACTCTACCCTGAGGGCAAGGTAAGCCCTGAAGGGTTCAGTCATGGAACAAAGTGTTCAGAAGCCATTAAAAGACCATTATGGCTATAACAGGATGAAAAAAATGCAAAATTCAAAATTAGAGTCAAGGAGCCTCCTTAGGGGACAAGTAGTAAGATTAAGCTCTGCCTCAGTTCTCCTTGTTTTCAAGCTTTTCTATGCTACTATCACTATCTTTTTTTCTAGATTAACTCTGGGGAGATTATTCAGTCAGAGGACCTTCTGTATATCTGAGTCCACTCCAATTCAATCTTGAATGAAACTTTATTACACATTTATACCAACTTATTTAGAATTGCAACTTGGATATATGTAATTTCCCCCCAAGCTTTTAAAATAATTGCTGTAAGCCATGCTGTCTTTCATCATATATTTTTGCAAACAGAACACAGGGCTGTTAGGAAAACAAAAATAGAAGAGAAAAAGGCAGAGTAGGAGAGTCTTAATAGCTATACCAAAAATCCCAAAAATGTACAAAACCAAAAGGAAACAAAAGCAAAAAGGATTATTAAGGTTGAAGCCAGGAAGTCAGAGCAAGCATTTAAGAGAGCCAAAGGACAGCTTCTATATTTGGAGCTAGTAGTGGTATGTGTATGTCCTAATGAAGAATCTTATTTTTCCAAAAGCAGATAAAGAAAAACTCCAACTGGAATTCAAAATAAACTGGAGTCTTACCAAAATAACTGAAGCCATAGTAGCAGGGTCTAAGAACCAAAGAAATGGAAAACGACCCTAGGACAAATCTTAAGTGTTTTAAAACTGAACCAAGTGAAGTGATTAATGACTGTGTGTCTTCACTTAGTCATAGTCTGGATTTTCTACACCAAGGGGAAGTGAAGCACAGAACCTGAAAATTCCTTGACAGGCAGCAAATTAGAGTCAAGAGCTACCTCCAGAACAGAGAGAAGGATATCCGGGGAAAGAGGATCACCTGCAAGGAAACTAACCCTCCTGTGTACTTCAGGATCAATAAACAAGAATGGGTGTGTAATTCTGAGGGACAAAAAAAGAAATCTCTCAGATTTACTGCCTATATTTATTCTCAGGATTTAGGACATTTTTCTTCCACAGGAGATTTATTATTCTGAAAATGTTTGAGTCTAGTTTTCCAGTATGACTATTAAGATATCAAATTCAAGTCAATATGAGAAACTTCGAGAGATGTGATGGTCTGACACAACCACTAGACAGTGCCAAAAAAGACAACAGCGCTCAAGCACTCTTCTCTTCGGGGCTCCCATTCAAAACTGTCTTCTTGAAAAAGAAAGAATATTTATACGTTAGACTCTGTTCCAATAACGATTTTCTTATTAATCTTAGTTGGGCCATAATTCCTTTATTTGGGAAGCTGATCATACTCAGGGTTGATGCTGAAGATATAAAAAGGCCAATGTACTTCCTGCCCTCTTGGGATTAGAGCACACTGGGGAGGGGAGATCAGTTACAATTAGACCACCAGGCCCAGGCTGTTACTGGAGCACATGGGAGGCAGGAAGGCTGCTGGGTGGATCTGACAAGTCTGGGAAAGTTATGTGGCCATTTCACAGGACCCGAGGCTGGGATTCAAGCTAAGACCTGGACATGGTTACCTCCTAGGGGAATTCACCTTAGTGTGGTTACAGGGTGCTTTCCCAGAACCTTGTAGAGTACTAGTACAGCTTCCTTGTCTGTGCTTAGATTGTGCCTCAGTCTTGTCTGTTTCTCCCAGTGCACTATTTTCTGTGCAACTCATGACATAAAAAATGTTGGGAATCACTGCTTGTAAAGAATCCAATAAATACTTTTTGCCCTCAGTTATAATTCATTTATACTCATTCTTATTCTTGCTCTCTTTCTCCACACACACACGCACACACACCCTCATCTTTTCTCACTAATACTTTTTCTACTCTTCAGTCTTCATGTAGAAATTGCCTCCCTACAGTTTTGAAATATATACAGTTCTGAATTTCAGTCATCAAAAGAAAGAAAAATTATTTTATTGCCATTATAAAAGGCTGATGAGCTGTGATTAGTAGAATGTGTTTCAGGTGCTGGACCAATCAACAGTGGGTGAACGGGAGCATTACCCTGTGTTTAGATTTTGGCTTCCAAAGTTACCATCTGGCTCCATGTAAGAAAATATACTAACCAGTGAGATAAAACCACAGTAGTTCACTACAAGGTGTGAGTGCGAAGGAAAGGACCCTTGAGAAGAAGAGGATTCAGAGGAGCAGAAAGACAGTTGAGAGATGGATGACCCTGTGTGGGTGAGAAGAGACAAGAGCATGGTTGGGGAGGATGAACAAATCTCCTGTAGGAGTAAAGAATGGCAGAAGGCATAGGCTTTAGATATGCTGGCAGAAATGGGAATTCAGGTATGAGGAAGTATTTCTCTGATAAGCAGGAAGGTGATGCAGGATAGAAATGTGAGATTAGCAGGAAAAATGTAAAGTAGATGGCATGTGAAATAAAAGAGAAGCCAATGGAGAAGCATAGGAGGAATGGCCCTCAGTTTTAAGATTACTGACATTAACAGTTATACATTTACTGATACTTAGTTCTACAACTGGACAATTTTCCCCCAGCATATCTCAGCAGCACTAACACTGGATGTACAGAGGCAAATTAAAAGAGAGCAACTTGACAGATCCAGGGCTGAGCTTTTGCCAGGGGAGGTCCCTAAAGGACAATGGGACAATGAAGTTTAATGCTGAGAAGACAGAGATGCAATGGAGCTTGGTTCATGACCCTGGATCACAGGGAAGCAAGCAACAGTGTGAGAACAAATTGGCATTTTGGAAGACAATCAGGAGCATAGGCACAGTCAACTGAAAGGGCTGCCTGGCTTCTGAGACAGCTTATCCAAGCCATCCTCCATGGACATGGCCACACAGGCCTCTCTGAGGAGTGAAGTGCAAGCTGGAGTGATGGGTGCTCTATTTTTCTTGAGAAAAATATTCAGCTAATCCTCAAAGTTTTTATATACTTTATGAGTGCTCCCCACCTCCACTATCTGCATTTTTCCTATCCGCTCCAATCAGAAAAGGCTGCATGCCATTTCTAACACATTGGTGGTACTCAATCTTCTACCCAGGGAGTTTTTACAAGTCTTCTCTCCACTCCCCTTCAGAATATGCTTCTCATATTGTGTACAGATTCAAAATTCATCAACTTCAAAACCTAGGTAAGTGTACAATTTCCTCTAGGAAACATTACAAATTATAGTTAAACCAAGTCACCATTTCCTTTCATACATAGGTTTTTATTCTACACTTATTTTATTTCTCTCTTTAAGGACAGGAGTTCTTCATGAATTTATAATTTATGACACACATACCTGGAACCTAAGAACAACTACTGATTTAAAGTACTCAGGCAGTCAAGGAAGCAGACAACATCTTGTTCTAAAGCTCAAACAACACACTGTGAGCAGTCATAAAGCACAAACTCTTGTGACTAAGGAGAAAATAGAGAAGTGTGCTTATATCAAATGTATTAAAAACTGTCAGATAATCTGCCAAATTAGTAATGGAATGTTGAGTGAATCAAGTGGAGTGCTTAGTGCTGACTACTACTCTGATGTTTCTTAGTCACTAAATCATGCTTTCTACGTGGTATGCCAAAGAAACCCAGTCATTGAGCTTTTTACTCTCCTGCCTTTTAGGGAAAGAGAGGAGAAGAAATGGCTACAGGGGAGGAGTTACAAATCCAGGAATCAGGAAGGAAGAAAAAGCAGTGGGTTGCAGCAGTGGGGTGCTACAGGCAAAATGGGAGAATTCATGGTTGCTAAGGACCTACACATATACTCATCGAGCCAAATTTCAAACCAAAATTAACATGAGAAAAATATTAACAGTGGTAGCAACAGACATAAAAATATTAAAGATACATATATGTTGACACCTTATTTTACTTCTAGAAATCTATATAAAACCATATGCAAGAACAGTTAACATGATGAAAGCATGTTGTTAACATGATGAAAGCAAACAAATGAAACCAGTTTCCATCAAACACATTAAATATTCCACTGTATGGCTCACAATAACACATAAAAGAAATAAACATATAAAACAGATTCTGCTAAGTGAAAAATTAAGTGTAAGAATAGTATGTGTAATGTGACCTAGTTTTTATAAAACTAAAGCTTTAACTTACATAAACTTAAATGTACACACACATATGTGCATATAAAAATAGAACAAATGTACACCAGACTGCATAAATGTACAGTCTCATGGGAGATGTATGAGCTCTGGGAGACTCTTTCTGTATATTTTGTATTTATGCAATGCTTGAACTTTGTATAACTTTACAGTAACTATTCTGTGTGGTAAGATTCTATGTGATTTACTTTCCTCTCTGTAACTTTCTGCCTTGAATCCTTATTTTTTTAAATAAGGACTCCTTTTTATAAAAACAAGTTTTCATTTTAAAATAATCTGTCTTTAATTTTCACTTTCAAACCTTTTTAAGAGCCAATAAGCTTCAAACGATAGTTTAACAATAATAAATTATTTTAATGTTGCTTCCTCTCTTTATTTATGCAATAACCTCTTAGTTCATCCTTGCTAAAAGAAATAATAAGTAGCAGGACAGGAGAAACAATAGGATAGAAGTAATCAACAAACAAGTGGTTACCTCCAACTTTGCTATGAAGAAACATCCAGAGTGCCATAACATCAATGGTATCCTTTCATGTTCTGAATGTAAGATTTTTAAAGAATTTCTATGTATACAATATTATCTTATTCTTAAGTCTATGTAGAAGACAGGGGGAAGTATAATCTTGACTTAAGTAGCCTAAAATAGGAGAGATGGAAGGATGTGCCCAGGGTTTCAGTGACAGTGCTAGCTTGTACCACCCAAGATTGTAATCACTAACCACAATGACTATTAAAAATTAAATAAAATGACATAAAATCTAAAATTCAGTTCCTTGGTGGCAATCTAAACATGGAGGGCCTTAACAGCCACTGCTTGCTTATGGTCACCATATTGGATATTGGCAGATTGAAAACATTTCCATCCCCAGAGAAATGATGGGTTTCCCCACGCTCTAATTCCATTTCCCACTCATTTGGTAGCTTTCTATATTCTTACATTGTCCTTTGAGAAAAAGAAAAACAGCCTAAGATTTTACTCTAGTAGACATGATTCCCTGAAAATTTTAAAGGGAAAAAAACCTACACTGAAAGGTAGTTGGCACAGCTTGAGAACAGTGAGTGCTAAAATGGGCACAAGATCTGAAGGGTGGGTTCACCCTCTTATTTTGTTTGGGTATCTATCCCTACCCCACAATGCCTTTGTGCTTCAGAGTTAAGGAACTGGCCTGCAATGCAAGTTGGGTTTTAATGAAACTAGATAAGCAACAAGCTGATAGGTAACACCCTCATGTGGCTTTAGTCTTGACCTCTACAAGGTCAAACAGCAGAATAACTACCCAACATCACTCCAGGTATTACCCCAAAAGTGCATGTATATCCTGCGATCACACACACTACTGGTATATGTGACCAGCATAACAGTACACTACGGACAAAACATGTCACTTAGACTTACTAACATATGTCAACCACAGGTAAGTATCCGGATGTATGTTAAGGTGAAAACTTAAAAGCTTTTAAATTGTAGCATTGAAATAGAGATAATACTCTTGGAAAAGTAAACTACAATAATTATGAACACTGGTGATTTTATGTACAAACAAGCAAAAGTTCTAAAATCATCAAATAAAAAGGGAAACAGTGACACTAGAAGTAGGAAGAAAGAACATTCCTAGATAACTTTGGGAAGGTTGTATCTTTTGCAGTCAAACATTTACAAAATTTAAATAATCAAGATAGGACACAGAGATGAGATAACAGCATAATTTTCATCTTTGTGGAATCATATTAAACAACACCCGACAAAATAATCCTTTAAAACTGTACTGATTTTCTTAGTTACTTGATTACATTTTGGCCATGAAGTCTTTTTTTCTTTTTGTACCCACCCCCACATATGTAGGTCATGAGTCTTTTAAGAAAAATCTCAATTAGGGAATTCTTTATATCTCCTGGACAAGAATTGGAAGCAAAATATCAACTCTGCCAAACTTTTATAGAATGAAACATCAGTATAGAGAACTATCATCAGTTTTCAATGGAACAAACAAGTGAAGGCTCTGCGTGATCCTGGAGTCATAAGCATATGCTGCTCTGTTCACTTGTTCCAATGAACAATTACAGATCAGTAAGAAGAAACTGAATCACTGGTCTTAAGTAGAAAGATGGTGGCCAGTTGTCATCTTTCCTCAGCTCAGGACAAGCTGCAGGACATATTTTGGAAGCATGTCACTGGGGAATACACAAAGTATTCCAATGGAATGAACCAGCAGCATCACATGTTAAAAAGATAAACCCAGGAGAAAGATATTACAACACTGTTTCTTAGCAAGCAACAATACCTACACAGCAAGGCTTAGCAAGAATTAATGGTCACTTGCACAGGAAGTAATTCACCTTCTGAAAAAGGTACCAAGTGATGAGCCATGAAATACAAGTATTTCCTATAGGAGACCTGCTATATAAACCGCTGCTATTCTGTTTCAGAGAAGTTGGCAAAATGAAAACACATACAGAGAAAATCATGCAATGAAAAATATACCATCCTTCATTTCACTTAAAACAGTTAATGCATTTCAGGTTAAACAAGATTATGTGTGTGTGTGTGTGTGTGTGTGTGTGTGTGTGTGTGTATACACGCAATAAGAATTGTAGACTAGCAAAAATATACTATAAGGGACATTATTGATGGCAATAAACAAAATCCAAATATGGACTTTGATAAAAGGTAACAGCTACATCCAACATAGAATTTCCTGCTTCTGATAAGTATACTGTGTCTGAGAGTCTCCATCTGTTCATTGAAAGTAAACATTGAAGTATTAGGGGAAAAGGGGCATGATATTCACAATTTACTTGCAAATATTGGTGAGTGGGTGGTAAAGCAAAAGTTAAATAACTGATAAAGAGTACACAGGCATTCCTGGAATTTTTTAGAAATTTTAAGTTGCCTCAAAATAAAAAGCTATTGATCTCTCCTTATATCTCCTTCAGAAAGCAAGTAGTTCTCTGTAGCAGGATCCAGAGCGGTTAAGAAAACAATGTTCTGGATGTTGCAGAAGACCTTGGTTTACTAGAAGAGCCACCATGGCTTGTCCTTGGCTTGCTGACACTCAATGTAAGTCTAGTATTGATTCACTGGACACCTCCTTATAACAGAACATGGTCTGTTTTAGTGTAATCAACCACTGACTACTTTTACCTTGATGACTGGTAGTTTCCAACCCACCTCAGTTTCCTGCATCGTATGAGTCATGGTATGTGCCTGGGCTTCCCCAAAAATGTCATTTTTATTCCTTAAAACATAGTCCTTAAGAGAACAGGCCTGTAAGTGCATACAAAAGAATTAAATGGGACTACAACCTCACACTGCACACAAAAAATTCATTCAAAATGGATCAAAAACTTGCAAGTAAGACCAGAAACCGTAAAATTCATAGAAGAAAACATAGACAAAAAACTTGGCAGCAATGACTAAAGGGATGCCTTCAGGGACTTAACTGCAGCGGTAAGGGAAACAGAAAAATAAACTCAAGGGACTATATCAAATTAAACAGCTTCCTCACTCTGAAAGAACTATCATGGGGGGGGGGGAGGAAACACCCTATTGAAGGGGAGAAAATATCTGCACATCCAAATTTCAACAGGGGCTAATATACAAACTCTATGAAGAACTCATACAGCTCAACATGTTAACCAATAGCCCAATCCAAAATGGGCAGAACAGCAAAGGAGACATTTATCCAAAGACATACAGATGGCCAACGGGCATGTGAAAAATGCTCAACGTCACTTATCATCAGGGAAATGAAAATCAAACCATGAGATATCGCCTCACACCTGTGAGAATGGTCCATATCAGAAATATCGGAAGCAAGTGTCAGCAAAGGCGTGGAGGATAAAAAGAGCCCTCCTTAGAGGAAAACAGTATGGAAGTTGCTCAGAATATTAAAATAGATGTGCTGTATGATCAAGCAACCCCTCTCCTAGGTACCTGTATTTAGTACGGAGACACTTAAAGGGATATATCACTCATGTTCACTGAAGCACTATATACAATGAATGAGTTATGGAAACAACATAAGTACACAACAACAGATGACAGGATAAAGATATAGTATACACATATGGAATGAATATTATTCAGCATTTAAAATATGAAATTTAGCATTTGTGATCATAGGAATAAAACTGGAGAGGATTGTGCTACATGAAATAAGTCAAGAGAAAGACAAATACTGGATGGTTTCACTCTTGTGTGTGAATATAAAACAAAGCAAAGGGACAGACAAAACAAATCCTTGAAATCCAAATTGCAGAGCTGAGGTTACAGGGGCAATGCAGGGGTGGGGAAGTTTAGGGGTTGGGAGAAAAAGGTAGAGGGGGCCCAAGGACTATGGTAGAGTATTATTGAGACTTTGGTGGTTTACATGATGTGATCACATGCACGTGTAGAGGTGTGAACCTATACTCCTGAAACAAAGTGTTAAGCCAATGTTACCTCAATAAACATAAATTTGTTGTTGTTTTTTCTTCAGGGAGAGATAAGCCCTGTATTAAGGAGGCTCCAGATGACCACTGCAAAGATGCTGCCAAGTTCCTTAGCAATCCAATGTACAGTACAAAGTTAAATAAATATATTATAAAGAAAGAAAAGAAATACACTGTTAGAAATAAACATTATGTAGTGAAACATATACACTTGGAACAAGTAGGCCCTTAAGAATCAAGTATGTTCATTTACCAGCTGTAAAAACATGTTTGAATCCTGAACTATGGAGTTCCACGTATTTTCTACAGTTTAAAACAAAACACAGAAGGAAATACACTTTACTATCATGACATGTCATCCACAAATTATATGTCTAACCCTTGAGCTTATTTTAGAAACTCTCCTCACTAATTTGCCTGTGTTTTTGATGCAAGTAATATGTTTTCAATCATGAAAGGTTACAGGGAAATTTTTGTGGTAAAAACTGGCCTTCCATTAGCATAAAAATCATGAGTCTTACTTCGTCTTTTGGGAAATAACATTTTTTCATCATTGTCAAGTAGTTTTCAAACCAATTTAATAGCTACTGTTCCCAAGAATGGTTGTTTACAGCCACTGAAAACTGATGTCACTCAAAACCACGTAAGAGAAAAAAAAGATAGTAAGTTAGAAAAGGAAATTATTTCAATACAAGGTTTTCAGACTCAAGCTATGTGAACTTTTCTCATAAAAATAATATTTACTGACGCTTAAATAGACAACTGTCCATACTTCCCACAAATAGTCCCTAACTATTGTTTCTACTCATTTACCATGCTGACCATAGCACTACTACCATTAGCTGTATCATTTGAAGTGTAACCAGTTTACTTTGAAACAAAATCTGACTTGATGTTAATTTTTTAAAAGTATTTTTAAAATGCACAATAATAATACAGTAATGTTACCTTCTCTTCCCCCCCACCCTAACCTTAAATGTCCTCTTTTTCCTCTGAAGCTCTACCATACAAGGATATGTCAACTTTTCCAAAGTGCAACTACACTCATCAGTGAATTAGAGAGCTTGACACCCCCAACCCCATCCCTGTTTACTTTGGAGTCACTCTGTTTCTTTCTTCATTCATGAAAGAACAGACCTCTCTGTACTTAGTTATTTAAATATACTTGTAAGAGAAACTTTTTTTAGATGATTATTTTCCCTTTTCCCTGTAAATGGGACACTAAACACTAACAAAGAATCTCCCAGGTGGATAGATAGAAATTGCATATTCATGGTTTTCAATCTTAAAAGCACAATTAACATTGCTTGGTAACCCTCTTAGATGTCCTTAAATAGCTTCCTTGACCACCACCTTCATCAGGAAATAAACCCAAACACCCTCACCTCCAGCCAATGTTTCTACTACTCCCTTAATATCAGCTAATGTCTTGCTTCAGAGAAAAACATAATCTAATAGAAATAAACTCCTCCAACTTTCTATCAGCTTACTTACATCCACTCCTATGGCTAACTACCCTTTCTCCTGTCCCTGAAAAAGAGGTGGCCCTACAGTGCTACACCCCATCCTTTCTCACTTTTTGGGCATCTCCAACTCCCACACATAAACTTAAGTCTCACCCATTTCTAAAAACAAATAATAAAATATCCTTCATCAAGTCTGCAGTCACTCTAAGAGACTCTTTTCTGCCCTTCTATGACTCTAGAATCCATTCCTGAGCTCATTGTAACATGGCTAACATCTACCATTATACCAACACCTCCAGCACCAAATCCATCAACCATCCTTAGCTCATATAACCTCCCCACAACATTTACTACAGCTAATATTCCCTTCCAGAAAATACCAGCCTCAATTAGTTTTTCTTATACCATTGCTTTCTGAATCATCTATTTCTTTTATGACTTGTCCTCCAATGAAACACTTAAACATTAGAACTATGTCTGTGGAGGCCGGGCACGGTGGCTCATGCCTGTAAGCTTCAGCCTATGAAGTGGCCGGGGTTAGGGATCGCGGTTCGAGTCCTGCCTGGGGCACGTAGTGAGACCTAGTTCCAAAAAAAGTAACTGGGCGTGGTGGTGCGCGCCTGTAATCCTAGCTACCTGGAAAGCTGAGGCTGGGGATTGCTTGAATCTGTGGTACCTTGGGCAACGAGAGCCTGCGGTTCCACAGGCAAAAACAGCAAGACCTAGTCTCAAAAAAAAAAAAAAAAAGAACTATGTCTGTGGGAGTAGAAACTGATACAACCATTTAAAAAAAACTCTTAATAAAATGCAAAGCCTTATATTTATTATCTTTCAACCAACTTATTCACCTCTATGAATACATGCTAAGAAATCATGGCAATCGTAAAAGAAAGAAGAAATTGTCCTTGCAGAGAAACATTAAATATGTAATTCATAATGTTAACAAGATGCTAGTAAGATTGTTTTAATGTTAAGTGGAAAAAATAGGATATATACAGTGGTATTTCAATTATGTGAAAAGTACAAGCATAGGCAATGTTCTGGAAAGAAATATTCCAAATGTTAACAGTGATTTTCTTGGGAAATGAGAATTGAGTTGTGGATGAAACAGGTTTTCTTTATATACTTTGGTACTTTCCAAGTTTTCCAAAAGGGTCATTCATATACTGAAAGAGAAAAAAAAAAAATCCATGTATCAGAAACAAATGAAAAATGAGAGCCAATACTATTTTTTCAAATGGCAAGCTCACCCATGTAACTCCAGAAGCTTGAAATATCACTCTATGGGGATGATTCTAATTAATACCTATGGCCTAGTACACATCACTCTTCCTAAGCTTCAGAATTGACTTCCATGTGGTTTCTACATAATTCCATATGATGACTCACAAGTGCCATGATCTCAATCTGTTACCCTCCCTGCTATCTTACACTCCAAATCTCCTTTCCCCTAGGCACCAACTTCACCAAATTCCTACTTTGGGTTAGTAGGTGAGTCAGACTTGACTCTTGCTCCATCAATATCCAATCAAATACCAAGGCCAATCAGTTCTACCTCCTCTATCTGAAAAAAAGCATGTCTTCTTTGCTCTTTCCACTCCTTCACTCATTTCATATGTATGCTTTCAACAATTTGCTACCAGGTCTTTCTACCAAGTATTAGTCAAGTTATAAATTTATCCCCTTCATAACAGCACAATCATTTTTCTAAAATATAAATCTGACTGTTATTTCTCCACATAAAGCCCTTTAATGATGACACCTTCTCCACCCCATTCCCTCACTTTCTCCCCCTCCTCTTATCCCTAAGCATAAGACATCATAGGCTATTCCCCCCAAGTCCACCTGCCAACATCCTACACATCCTTCAGCACATTGTACAGTCTGGAAAATTTCCCTCTCTCCCCCAAACAGCTAGATAATTCCTCTTCTAGTTTCTGTAAAAAGCCATCCATATTCTATCACAGCACAGATGACACTGATGCAAGAATTTCCACAACCCATCTTTCCCTCTAGTTTTGGGTTAAACAGGTATGACTGGATTCTGTTCATCATAGCTCTAAAACACAACACACAGCAACAAATAATTAAATATGCTAAATGCTTAAAAGAATAAATGATTCCATTCACTCACACAAAAGGACAGAATGGATGAACAAGGATCTTTTTATACAACTAAACCAATGCTCTAAAAGTCAATATATGTCAGATAGTGAATTTGCTAATATATCACTGGACTAAGTAATAAATTTATTATGAAGTGTGGTATCTACCTTAAGTTTATATAGCTATCTTGCAGTAACATGCTAAGTTTGCAGATTTTAACTTACATCATTTAAATCTTCTCCCAACTTATTTTTCCTAATTAAGGCTCACATTTGAAAGTCACCTTTCATAGCTACTGATTTCACATATAGGCAAAAAGTATCTTAGTTTTCTAAAAGCAGGCAAAAGTTAAATGCTCTATTTACTAGCAATGTCAACAACTAGAATCATATTGGAGTTAGCCCAAACTAAAAAAAAAATAAGAGCCCCTTTTCACTTGATGTTGTTTCTTTCCTATTCATCCCAACATATGCACTAGGTAAACTCTGGAAATTTCAGTTTACTAAATAGAATTTTCATGAAGATGTAATTCATAAGAGATTATTAAAAAAAAAAAAAGGATCCTGGCAGAGCAGAGACTATTGAAAAGTTAAGAAATTCTGAAAAAGCAAGCTCTCTTCCTTGCATATTTAACTACTCAAAACTCCTCACAAATGAGTCTCCCTCCTCCATAAAAAACAAAGCTCCACCTGAAATAAATGTGACTATGAAGAAGCCTGGACATCTGTGGAAATTAACTTTGTTTTTTTTCTGGCCTAAAGAAAGAATTAGTGAAGCCAATTACAAACAAAAAATAATCCAAAAATAATCCTTAACTTTGGGATACATTACATATTTTATGAGAGGATGACAGACTTAATGTTATTTGACAAACTAATATTAGAATTAGTTGGCACTTCCTGTACACAGAGCACTGAGTTAGTTGAGTCTGGAATTAAAAACATCCCCCAAATGTACAACTCCTGAAGGAGCTGAGACTCAAAGTAAAATCAGAAAGTAATTTAAAAAAAAAAGGGGGGGTGGGGTGGGAGTAAGGGTTATAGGCACAATAAAATCTGTAAACACAGCTATAGAGTACATGCACTGGAGGCAGAGAGTTGGGAGATTGGTGGCTCTGAGTGCCCTGGCTGGATCACACACACTACACTGAGATTCCTGAGAGATACACACAAAACACACACAAGTGTGAAAGCCGTCTCACACGCACACACATCTGTCCCACAGTTGCCCTTCCAACCTGCAAAATCACTAAAGTCACAGCATACCTTCCACTGACATTAATAGAATTGTTGGTTAATCCTCACTGGCTAGAATGAAGTTTATGATGCCATTCCTAAGGTCAAAGAACAGCAATCAGGTCTTAATTGCTTGCTCGTGTTTACAGTTCCTGCAACCATTTCCTTGAAGACTCCTTGTTCTATCTTTTTAAACACATTTTATTGCCATTTAATATACACACGTGAAAGTGCACAAACTGCTAAGTACATCCAGGTGAACACCTGCGTGACACTCCTAAGTCAAGAAATGATCACCAGCAGTCCTAGGTGACCTCCTATCTCATCGTAACCTCTCTCCTCATCAAACATAGCCAGCACCCTGAGTTCTAGTGCCATGGACCAGAATGGCTTGTTTCTGAATTTTATATAGATGGAGGCATAGAGTAGGTATTGTTTTATGTCGGACTTCTTTTGCTCAATGTTATGATTGTGACATTAATTCATGCTGACACATGTTGCTGTAGCTCATTCATTTTTGTTATCTGGTTGTTCTACTGTAGGAATGCCACAATTTATTTTTCCACTACAGATGGAAACTTGGGCCTTTCCTATATTTTGGCTCTCTTCCCTCTTCCTGCACTTACTGTCAAACTAATACTTTTATTTATTTCTACCTTGCAGGTCTAGCACTAGGGTTTTGTTTTTTGTTTGTGGGTTTTTTTTTTTCTTGCATGTTTCATATCATTCATTCAAAACATTTCTATCAACTATTATAGATCAAAAATGCTTTTCAGAATTCAAACTAAATAGCAGAAAAAGAGGCCATGACAGAGTTAACAACAAAACACATTGCAACACATTCCCAGTTTTGAAAGTGTCTCACAGATGTCTTTGGATGAGCTGTCTGAGGGGCTGACACTCAGCAGTCCACACAACCAGTGTTCCCTGCCTGAAAATGTACTCCTCCTCACTCCCTATTCTCCTTCTCACCCATTTGTTGGGAAAAGCATTATAAAGACAGTACTGAGTTAAACACCATCTACCCCAGGTGCCGTTATTCTGAGTGTGCAGGCAGACACTATTCTGGGGCCATGTATTTTGGAGGTGGCACAGAGCAAGCAGTTATGCTCTGGTCAGTGAAGCTGTCCCACCGGCCCTCGAAAACTCTTGCTGTATGGGGAGAAGAGTATCAGGCATTTCAGATGAGCATAGGGCAGCTTCCCATGCAGCCCAGTACAACTGCCCACCTCAGAAATCTTTGTATTAGAGCCTGTCTCTCTCAAACTCCTCTCTCCCTATTGCATAATCATCAACTTATGCTCAACTCTCCAAACTTAGAGATAACAGAAAAGCAAAAATCCATCTACAATCCCCAGAGCTATAATCTTCTTTCTGTCCTTTTCAAAGCAGGCTTCTCAAAATCCTCCTCATCACCAGTCATTCTTCTGGTCTGTCACTTTTTCACCTTTGTTCACCCCACTACAACTATTTTCCACCTCTCCCCTTCACTGAAAACATCTCATTAACATCACCAAGCCCCCCTCTTGGTGCTGTACCGAGTGAACATGTCTTCATTCTTAGCTTCTGGGACGTCTCTGGAGTGTTTGACCTCACTGACAACACTTCTCTTCCCTTGACTTTGGCAATATCACATTCTGCTGTTCTTCCAACTCCCTTCAATGTTCTTCTTCAATATGCTGTTAGGGCTCTGACTGTCTCCTAAGCATAATGTTCCTTGGGGTTCAGTCCTTGGCCCTCATCTCAAACCCTAAGCTCTTTGTCAATAATCTGAATTTTATAGGCATGCCCCATGAAAACCTCAACATGAAAAGAGGTACTGAATGACATTCTCCTCTCTCCAGTATTCTTTCCAATATTCCTCACATATGGTTGGTAATCCCAGTATGTATCACTGCTTTCCATTTTTTTCCATGTGTAAGAAGCAGGAAGAGTAGGAGGAAGGGCAATGACTCTGAACATATTTCAATCTGTTTCAAATTCAAATTCCTAATTTGATTTTGAGAAATAAGATTTTGAGAAAATAATTTTCTCATTTAATACCTGCTTCACATCTGTGTAATAAGTAGAAAATCCAACTTACAGAACTGAATAGATTAAAGATAAATGAACAAGGTACCTAAACTGGTTAGCTGAAAACTAAGAGTGTCTTTTGCTGGTTGCTGTCACAATAACTAGTTTCCCCTGAATTTTCCATTTATGGAAGCTAGTCCTAGCTCCCTAACTATGTTGAATTTAAAACAGAGCTCTCCTACATAAACCCCCCAAACCTGTCAGACTAGTCTCCTCATTGTCCTTGAACACATCATCCTATTCTGAAGGCATCTCTGAATAGACTATTCTCCTCTGCCATTCTTACCTCATACATACCTAAGTCTTACTCATGCTCCAACATCTGGTCCAATCTCATAACTTTATAGATTCATTCTTTAATTACCAAAACTCACAGAAACATCCTCCTGGTCTGACTATTGTAGATTACTGGCATTAATCATCTGACATTTGCTACAGACCACTTTACCAAGGTCATATGCCTTTTTATTTCAATGCCTTTTTTTACCCCATCACATCACTAATTTCCTACATGGAGTTATAGATAGACCTTAGTGTATGTGATCTCAAGCAAATAGTTTTAAATACTAACTACTCCTTGCTGTGAGAGTTCAATCTCCTTAGATTTAAAATAAGTAAACACATAAACAGCAGAACAAATTCATAACATCAGTTAACAAACTCAACCATATATATCTTCCCAAATCTTAGAATTGGGGACTTTTAAGGGTTATGCAGACCAATCTGCCAGGTGCACAACAGCCTCAGTAAGTAAACATTCAACTCCAGTCAGTCCAATGCCCAGACTTACTACTCCCTCTGGGAACTCATCTGATGTCTAGGTAACAGTTACATTTTTATTCAAAACAATAATCTTAAACTTAACCAATAAAGCTGCAAGAACCTTCTTTCTTCCCAGGAACTTGGGGATAACTTGCTCACCTGACCCCCGATGACCCACTAGTGTCTATTTCCCATAAGGACATCTTCCTACACAATCACAACCCAATTATCAAAATGGAGACACTAGTACATGACACATGTACCAACAGTGAATTTTCAAATCCCACTCAAATTCCACAGATGTTCCAATAATGTCCTTAATAGCAAAAGAATTCAGTTCAGAATCACACTTTACAACTTTATATCCCTTTGGCCTCCTTCACGCTAGACTATTTCTACAGTCTTTCCTTGATTTTTCATGAAGTTGACATTCAGAAAGATTGCAATTATTTTGTAGACTGTTCTTTGATCTAAATTTGCCAGACATTTCCTCTGATTAGATTCGGGTTAGGCATCCAACAGAAATGTCACAGAAGCAGCAATGCTGTGTTCCCATTACATCTATTCACATGCCAAATGACATGACTGAGAGTGCTACTTCTGCACTTAAGGTAGATTAAGGTAGAATCTCCCAGGCATCTCCACTGTAATAATAGTCCTTTTTTTCCTTTGATATCAACTAATGAGCATTTTGTAGGGAGACACTAAAATCTCATGCCTAGTCAAATTTCAACTTATTCTTTTATATAAGTATGGAAAAGACACCAGAATTGTAATGCCCTACATCTTATTCCTTCAGTCATTCCTTGAACAAGAACCGTTTATCAAGTGTGCTCATCATACTGTTTTCTGAATGAACACCTTTCTGTGTGCATAGTTTACAGATATATCGTTTATAAAAGTGTAGAGTGGGCACAACCAGCTGCCTACCCAGTAGCCTACTCTGCCCCTAAAATTTATTCTTCAAAGATATCAAGTTTGCTTGGGTATCTACACCCTTCCACAGTGATATGCTTCAAGAAAAGTGGACTCTATCCTCAGCTCTTGACAATTTGAAGTCAACCACAATAACCACATTCCACAGAACCAGTGGTGGGTTTGGTAGTGTGCTGTGAACAAATGCTAACCCACAAACTACATGAATAAGTCTTCCAGGGGCTTCCTAAGACAGGAGCGCAAGCAAGTAGACGGTCCCCTCTCCTCTGAATCTGCTGGAATGCACAGAACTGCCTCTATGATCTCCCACCAGCTGGAGCATGAAACCAACACAAGGAGTAGGGCAAACTGATCTTACGAGTGGAATTAGAGACCTCAGGGGCTGACCAGAGCCTGCCTTGTCATACTGACTGCCTGTTGTGAGTTGATGTGTTCAAGGTCGTCTGGTCAGGTTTTCTTCTGGTTCCAGCTCATAGCTACCAAGACAGGTGGGGTCAGCCAGAGCAGAACTTTGAAATCTCTGTATTTCTTTGGACAGGTCCATGTTGACACAGACCACTAAAATCTGCATCTTTCATATTTCCAGAGTCGTATTTTGCTTTTACATTGTCCTTCAATAGAGAACTGGAGGTTTATTATTTAACTTTTCCATTGTTTCAACTTGTGCAGATCTTTTTCAGTATGTTGAAAAGGAGGTTGATAAAGGAAGTTAAAAAATTGCTGTCTGATTGTAAAGCAACTGAGCTAAAAAGAGAGGTAAAGAATAAATACAGAGCTCGATTAAAGATTTTTCTGCAGTTGCAGACGAGTGACAAATCTGGACAAATCATGTACTTTCCATATTCCTAACTTTATGTATCTCTGCATTAGTGAGATTATCTCAAGGTTCCTTCTGGCATTAAGTAAAACTTTATGACTCAGAGACTTCATCAGGGACTTTGTACCGCAGAATTTTTGTCTGACCTGAAACATAAAATCAGTTGCAACCTTTATAAGTCATTATCAAGATGAATTTATTTCAAATCAAGACAGCACTGCTCTTGGGTTGCCTACTCCAAGAATCAGTTTTCTTATGCTACAGATGAAGACAGGACAGCATTTGTTTACCTTCACTGAAGGAAATGTATAGAAAGTAATTGCCAAAACCATTCTCCATTAACTTGGCAAAAGAAACATTTAGAAGAGACACCAGATCTATCAACTAAAGGAAGCCCAAGTACTTCAAAGCTAACTGCAAAGTCCTCCAATCACTTCAAGTCTGAATCTTTCATTTCTCAAAGTCCATAGCAGAGCAGTATTCCATCATCACCTGCCTGCACCCCTTACCTCGATGGAGGTCCTTCGTTTCTGAACACACTAAGTGTCCATCTGTCTATCAACAACTTTCTCTCCTGCTTTTCTTCTCTCCTTCCTGAATCATCTGCAGGGTCCAAACTACCCTTCACTAGCTGATTCCTCCAGGCTAAATTAGTCTTCCCCATACCCAAGACAAATTCCTCCTAATCTTACTTAATGCCAACTTCCTTGTAAAATATCTTCACTGTGACATATGCTCAGGTCATGCATTTCCCACACAAAGAAACCCAGCTCTCTGCCTTCATAACACTTATGACAATTTGCTTTTATGCTTTTGTTGTTTACCAGATTTGTATGACTCCCCTGCTGGCAATTTGTACGCCTCTCTGCTGGCAGAAACCATGCCCCGTGCATATCCAAAAAGAATAAGATAGTTGTAGATGCCATTGTATTTTCAAATAGCTTAATGACTGGAAAAATGCTTAAAATACTGTATTGATGAAATTATATCTTGTACAAGGAAGATTCCAAATTTTAATAAATGCATTTACATATGTACATAAGATTGAAAAGAACAAAAAATATTAACAAAGATGGTATGATGCCCTTTTTGTACGGACAATCTGGTGATGGAAATAAAAAGATTATATAATATGCTGACAGTGGACAATCATAACTAGATGATGAAAGAAAAGAAAACTTGTAAGGATAAAAAAATAAATTACAGTAGCACTAAGAGCATGATTATTTGGGTAAGTCATGAAACACTTGTTAATATACCCGTCAGCCCATTTTACAATCACACTGCTTCCATGGAACACAACTGGGATGAAAACACATCAGGCTAGAACAGAGGGCTGAGCCTCTGGACATGAGAACATCTGAACATGAATGAGGCTTAATAAACCAGACTCTCTAGGAGGTAGAGTCAGGGAATCGGTATGTTTTTAAAAATTGGCATTTCTTATACAAAGGCAAATTTGGGGACTACCAGCCTAGGATAAATCAAGAAGTTAAAAGAGAGGATCCTTTTCAGTAGAGGTTTCAAATAAAGGCAAATAGTAACAGATTCTGCCAATAGCTGGTCACCACAAATCGACAAGCAATCACAGAGAGCACACAGTGTGGAAAAATCCACTCACCAGGCGTTAGTTTGTTCAACCACACAAATAACTCAAATACCAAGGGCGGCAGTAAGTGCTAGAGCAGTGCCTTACCTACACAGAGCTCAGCATTGGCCTGCATGCCTCTCTGTTTAAGCTCGCCAGAGCAATTCAAGCATACCTCTGAGACGAGAAGATGAAAAACAGACTTCTCAAGACTCCAGTCCCCCAGTGGATAAATCCAAGACAACTCTTCAACCAGCTTGTCCCAGAGTAGATTAGATTTGTAAATTAAGAGAGGAAAGAATTCACAGGGAGACACACCAAAAGACATGAAATTTACCCACAAATTCTAAAAAGTTAGCTTAGATAAATTGGTGGGGGGGGGTGGGAAAAAAATATATATATATATATATATTCAATCAATCCTCTCTCTATATATATGTATATAGCAATCAATCCTAAGGGCCTGAAAACAACTGTTCATAATTTACAGTCATGATGATCTAAGTCATTAAGAAAAAATGAAACTGCATGCCTCATATTCTGTTTAAAGAAGCAAGCACTAACAACTGAGTACCATCGATGCGTTAAGAACAAACAACCCCACTAAGGCAACAATGCCAAAGGGAGAGCCTACATTTCTATTACAGAAATGATGTAAACATTCAAAATTAATATTTTTCCCAAAAAGGGTCAAATTAAAAAAGGACTTGTTTCAAAAAATGGTAAAAACAAACAAAAAAAGTAATAATCCAGTTATGATCTCAAGAGATGCCTTGTCATATAGGGGTCAATCCCATCTTAAAACTCGAGAGTAAAGGCTCAGAGAGCTGAAACAGGTTGTTTCAAATAGACAGTATGCCATACAAACATGTCTAGTTTCAGCATATGTTCAGATAACTGAACTATTGCCTTTACTTATTATTTTATATAGAACATTGCCACTTCTTAAGCCATCTGATTGGAAATATTTCTATTTATAATTACATGTGTATGTATGCTTGCAAGGATAACAGTTATCTGGAGAATAATCATCTAGGACAGTAGCTTTCAAACTGTTTTGTTAATGTGATAACGTTTGCTCCCAAGCAAAAAAAAAATCCCTTGGAACCCTAACATGTGAAAGCAAAGCTTTCTAATGCTGGAAGCATTAGAAAACAGTCTTCTGGAGCCCTCCTTCAGCTAGGCCTGGCACCTAAGATGGCAGGTCCTCCAGCACCTCTCCTGCTGGCAGGTTCTGAATGTCCTGCTCTAAAGAAGTGTTTCCACTGAGCATTCTGGAGGAAAGCACGTATTTTTGAGAACCTCTATACATGATAAAAAGGCAGAAGGCAAGGCATGCTGGGGAAAATGTAGTCAGCTTGCTAAGGTAAGCAACAATGTAAGAGTGTTGACTATTACCATTAAAGTATGTTTTCCTGTTGGTTGGATATTGTTTCTTGGTTTTTTTTTTTTGTTTGTTTGTTTATTTAGACTAGGTCTCACTATGTTGCCCGGGACTATGTCTTGCTATGTTGCCTGATCCCAAGGACTCAAGTGATCCCTAGCCTCAGCCTCCCAGTTAGCTGGGATTATAGGGGCCTGCCACACCACACCCTGCTGTTTTTTAGAGACTAGGTCTCGCTATGTTGCCCAGTGTAGTGGTTGGATATTGTTACAGGACCCCTGGAATCTGGTCCTTGTTTGTTACCTTACCTTTCTATTACTACGCTGAACTCAACTGTTTTCAAAGACCACAAAACCCTGGTGGGTCAATACACTGCTTCCTTGCGATCTCACCCTGGCAATCAACCCCATAAAACCAGGACTCCCGCTCCCCTAAGTCTAGAAAGTAGCTCAGGACTGCTGCTATGCCTCAGATATTGTATGATCTATAATAAAGGCTCTTTCCTTAAACCTTTCATTGTGCTTCTCTCTAAATTCCTTTCATCATCTCAGTAAAACCAGACAAGAACTCTACCATGTCTGAGTTCTAAAAGATTTTTAAAAGAAAAAATAAGCTATTCACCATTGCACAAAGATTTGAAATATATTTTAGTTTTCCTTTCCCAAAAAGTAACAGTACTTTCATTTCCTTATAACCCCCAAGCCCCAAAAACTAATTAAATAATTGTGTAAAACACACACATAAAATAAACACATACCTTGGGCAGGAATCAAAATGCAAAAATACTATGCATTCACTTACTCTTTCATTGCTAGATGGGAAAACATTTTGCCCTTAATGCTTGGGAATAAGATTTCAAAAATAAAGATTCTGCACTGCCCTCAGGATTTGGAGACTAGAGGTAGAATAAAAATATGAACTAAGAGGTTGAATACAGTGAGAAACTCCTCATATTTTTATCTATTGACATTGAAACTACTCCAGAGATTTGTCAGAGTTGTTTCTTCCTTTTCAATGACAAGGAACATAGGTTAGGGTAACAGACTTGGGCTAACTCAGTTCATCAATTATTAAGGACTATTCTTACAATAAACTTAAGGAGATCTAAATGTCTGCGAAAGTCAAAATTGAAACATGACCAATTTTAGGATTATCCAAAGGAAGTGTAAACTTTTAAATGGAGTTTTACTTTAAAAAATTATCTATAAATTTGCTCTTGATTTTATATTGAACACACAACAGTGTCTTTAGAAGGGTATGCAGGATGGTACCGAATGGCTGCAGACCATCCTCCACTGCTCAAGTTACTCAAAGGAGACTGAGTTCCAAGGGGGAAAAAACCCCAAAAGGCATTATTGGTCTCTGTTTCATATGCAGCCATTTTCTGACTTATTCCTTTGCTCCGAGCATTTATGTGACTCTTGTGTGTGTCAGTGGCAATTCCATTCCATCCAATTCTTAGTGACATGACTATGGGAATGCATGGAGAAGAGGCCTGAAAGCAAAGTGGAGTTTAGTCCTTGATAAATTTCTCCATCTATTCTAGAAGGTTTTTTAAAAATCCTGAATTGGCTTGTGGCTCTTTTGGGAAAAACGATGTTCAGTAGTAAAGAGCCTATTTTATTAAAGCAAAACAGCTTTACCAGACTTAATGATTTATTCTGATTAAGGTGAAATCCACTTTTATACTGTGCACCAAGGAGCAAAACGAGAGAGAAATGGAGGTGGCCCTCGTCAGACACAACAATAACTCGACTCTCACAAGCAGGTGTGCCTGGGCTATCCAGTGGCATGGAGACTGGGACAATGGAAGGTGGTCAAAGAGTCAGGAAAGTATTGCAAGAAACCAGCTGATGCTCTCAAACCCTGTCTCCATCAACTCAAGTCACTCATCAGATCCTGTCACTTTAAAATGGTCTACTCTCCAAACGTAGACCATTCTATTTCACCAAGAAATGTTCAAAATCATGACTTGGCTCAGGCCTAGGAAGTCATCTTTTTCCCACAGTGGAATGGCAGTAGTTTACCGCACAGCATAGGCACTCAATCCTAGAAGTACTATAATTAGGTATACAATAAAGGAAGCCCCAAAGGCACAAATGTTCTCCCTGAGCCAAGTTTCTCTCTGGGACCCTTTGTCATGAGGGCCCAGTACCCAGCAGAAGCTGAACTCGACGTGGCCCATCCCTTCCTGATAGCGGTTCATTCTCCATCCCAGGTCTGCTTTAGCCCTGTGTGACTACAAGTCACAAAATGACTTCTCAAGGATGAAATTCTCCTAAATGCACTCACTGAGACATGAGAAAGGAAGGATGAAGCACATATACATAAACAAGCCTGTGCTGCTTTAGAAGTATTGGATTTTTAAAGAGGATTCTTATCAACCTAATCAGTGTGCAGTTGGGAAAATTAAGGGCGAATGAGGAAAGAGCTGACATTATGGGGAAAGTATTTCTGCACCATGGAACTTGGTAAGCAGTATGGCCACTCTGGAGAGAAGAAAAGGGAAGCATGGGGCAGACCAATAGCAGTGATAGGGTTATATCCAAGTGAAAGACTATTTCTCTCTATTTCGGACAAGGGCCTGCCCACATTCAACCTTCTCCAAAGAGAATTTCCTACCTACCCTCAAATCCATTTTCTGTTCCTAAATTACCCCAGAACTCTAGTATATAACAAATATACAACTCAATTATACTCTCATCAGTCCTCTTTTTTAGAAACACAGTATTAATTATTCCAACTCTCTGTGAAGCCATAAATGTCTGCACTATTCATTCTGGCTCAATATTACATTACTCCCAATTAAGCTACCCTCCAAAGAGTGACTTTTTTTTTTAATTGTGGTAACTTTGGTTTACCATACTGTACATGATTCACAGGTAACAGGTTCACACCTCTTCATATGAACACTACATACCACACCCACCACCATAAGTCTTCAACACAGTCCACTTGGCAGCTCTTTTCCACTTTGGTAGCCTCAGTTCTGCAGTCAGATTTCAACATTTCAATTATTTTTTTCCCTTCTGTTCATTTGTTTTGCCATATTCCACATGAATGAAATTATCTGGTATTTGTCTTTCTCCTGATTTTTTTTCTTTTTAGTTCTTTTTTCTGAACTATTTTGCTTAGCATCCAGTTCTACCCATATTGTGGTAAATGGCCAGAATGTTTTTTTATATAGCTAAGTAGTATTCCCTTGTGTATCTATATCACATTTTCTTAACCCACTCATCCGTTGTTGGGCACAAAAGCTGCTTCCATACTTGGCTACTATAAGTAGTGCTGCATTAAACACAGAAGAGCATATATCCCTTCAAATTAATGTTTAAAATTCTTTGGGAAGCATCCTAGATCATATGATAGATCATAAAGTAGATCGATTTTTAACATTTTGAGAAACCTCTATACTGTTTTCCATAGGGGCTGGACTAGTCTACATTCCCATCACTGGTGTGTAAGGGTTCCCTTTTCTCCACACTCTGGTTGACACTAATTTCCAATCTTTTTTGGTATGGCCTTTCTCACACATGTGAGGTGATATCTCATTATGGTTTTGATGCATTTCCCTAAGCGAAGAGTACTGTTTTCATTTACTTGTTGGCTATCTGCAGTTCTTCTTTGGAGAATTATCTATCTTTTCTGATTCTTGATTGAGTTATTTTTCTCTTTATTGAGTTGTGTGAGTCCTGCGGAGAAATTATTGGATGTATGACATGCAAATTCCCCCATTTGGGTTTTTCCCATCTGACAGGGTACAAAGAATGACTTTTTAAAACACTCTCATCAACGTACCCAATATAGAAAAAAATACATAGTAATATTTCAAGTAGTTAACAGTTGCAAAGTCAGAGGAGCGTATTAAAAATACTCAAGGTCCATAGTTAGAAAAATGAATTACCAGAGGCCTTACAGTTAAAGTTTATCACCCAGCAATAGCGCCTGAGGCTGTTCAATGCCTCAGCTTCATGAAAGCAGAGGTAGTGACAGGCAGGACAAAGTATTTTGGAAGCTATTCATAAGAGTAGCAAATTCCTTTTTCCAAAGAGTTTAAAACAGAGTAAAGAATAGTATCCCTGGAGGGAGGATTATGAGAATGATCTAGGGTGATAGTTAACAGAAAGAACTTGAATGGGAACATCACTTGGTCCACAGGGCTACACTAGGGGGCTGAGAGGAGAGAAACAGAATAGCACATTCTGAAAAGCTACTCAGCCACAGGGGTCATGCTGGATGCTTTATAGCTGCTATAACTTAACGTTCACAATAACATGTCCTCTTTACAGCTGAAGAAACGCAAGTTTAGGGAGGCTAAATAACTCGTTAACAGCCACTGAGTGACAGACAAGAATGAAGATGCAGGTCTCCAACACTTGTACGATAACCCCAATGCCTTTCAGAACATTTCTCATCCATGACCCCCAAACACAATCAAAGCAAACAAACATGGGCCAGTGATAGAGGAAGAAATGAAATTAGCTAGTTCTTCAGCAGTCACGGGGGGCAGGATAGGGACACCAGGCTGTTTGGGAAAGATTCAAGAAAAGAGTTAACATTAGCTGAGTGGTAATGAGGTACTGACCTAGCAGTTTTTACACATTATGTGATTTTATCCTAATAACCCTGAAAGGTGAGCGCTTTACATATACAGAAACTGAGGTTTAGGCAAATTGGCACACCCTACGTCATAATGCTAAAAAAAAAAAAAGTGAAGTTGGAATTTGTTTTTGCTTTTGTTTTTTCTTATGGAAGTTGGAATTTGAACTTGATCTCTCAGGTCTCAATACTTATGCTCTTCCCATACTCCCTGCTGCAACCATTTTTCCCTGTCTTTTTCATATATATAAATATAAATGTATATATGCCAAAAACTAAAGTTTAGGAAACACCATTAAGCTATCTAACTAGTAATTACACAGCAGCTCAACTGAAAGGAACCTGCTTCCCACAGGAAATAAAACCATCATGCCAACCAAGGAAGTTAACAGAAAGAGGCTTGCAATGTTTACTTTAAAATGCTGTTACCCTCTGAACCCATTATGAAAATAGTTGACATTTTATAAAATGGCCATGTCAGCAAAGCTCATCAACAGGTAATCTACCCAGGGGGTCTGGAATCACCATAGACAGAATTTCCTAGATTTCAGTCAACAGTGGTTGGGTGGCAACACAAGGATGCATCCACTGCCAGCAGCAGAGTCATCATAAAACGGAAGCTAGAGTCATCATAAAACGGGGCCACTCTTGGAGAGAGAGGATCCATTCTGCTAAACTGTCTGCGACTTAACGTTGGCTAACAGTTCTACATATTAGGGTGACTCACAGGACAGTCAACTCACACACGGATCACTACATACATTTCTATTGGCACTAGATTCACCATTTTTGCCACCACGCTAAGCAAAAGAGTCAAACCTCATCTCCCAAACATAGAACTAGACCCCTCTAGAACCTGCAATGAAACGAACCAGTAGCAGCTTCTAAGTGTTTGACTCACCCACATCTGGCTCTATTTGGGAGCCAAATTCAGCAGAAGTCTCCAGGGTCAGCAAGTGACCCTGCATAAAAATAGTCATGGAAATCTGTCACCGCGGAGGAAAGGAAACAAGACGGCGAGTGATTCACTCCAAATGGCAGCTCCAAAACCCAAATTCTCATTTTTGTCCCAATACGAAGCCAATGTACAAAACAGGCACAGAGCAAACTGTCCTTTTCCGAAGGCCTCTAAAAGTGGTTGCCAAAGAATTT
This sequence comes from Uropsilus gracilis, assembly GCA_004024945.1. Taxonomy (NCBI): domain Eukaryota; kingdom Metazoa; phylum Chordata; class Mammalia; order Eulipotyphla; family Talpidae; genus Uropsilus; species Uropsilus gracilis. Next base: position 45,613 of record PVHY01003418.1, read on the forward strand.
CACAGGGAAGCCAAAAAGATTTAGTGTGCCATTCACCTCTCCTATAAATCTAACCGGAGCGCCGTTCAGCTAGAGGTCTGACCCAATCGCTGATTTACACATGCCTGAAGACCACCCAGGGTATCTAAAGTTTTCCCCCTGGCAAGCAAGAGGGACCCTTTGTCCCATCAAATTTTCCAAATGATCAAACAGCCACAGAGAAAAAGTACAGAGATTGTGTGGTACGTATGAGTATGTTGTGCCTATTCATTGCTTTTCAGCTAACTCTACAACTCACTCCTCCAACCTCTTCTGCACAGCTGTGTTAAAATAAGTACAATATTTTGAGAAGACTGAATGCTTAATTTCACTGGTTGAAGAACAAACAGCTAACATTTGGCTGTTCAATTTAAGATGTAGTGAACAGAGATGCCAAGTTCTGCAGCATGAGAGAAATGCAAAGGACCGGAAGTGGGTTTGCTTCACTCACTTGCACTATCCCCCTTGGATACCCTATAGCTAATCATGCCTTCTTCATTTATATTCTTCTTGAAGATGATTCCTCTTCCCCACTATAATCACTCAAAGGATCATAAGACCTCAGCCCTACTTTTGGATACTTTAAGAATTGCATAATTTGTTGGGTCAGAAGGCATGCAGATAACAAGACAAATATCCTGACAGACCTGACCAGGCATCCAGGTGTCCTGGGAGCACTGGTGAACGTAATTAACTTTGCCTTGGAGGATTGGGAAAGACTTCTCAGAAGTGGGCTCAAAGGATGAGGAAGAGAGCAACAGGCAGAAAATGAGGGCAGAGATGAGGCTAGAAGGGCATTCCAGGCAGTGAGGACAGCCTGGGCTAGTGAGTCTCAACAGGGCACAATTTTGCACCCTCCCCTGTGGACATTTGGCAACATCTGGAAACATGTTTGTCTGCTGGTTAGAGGCCAGAGGTGGTCCTCAACATTCCACAATGCATAGGAAGCCCCCCACCACCAACAAAAGTATTATCTAGTTCCAAATGTCAACGGTGCCTTATGGCTGAAAACGCAATCAAGTTTGAAATTATTATTGTGTTAGATAAAAATGAGAAGTTGTATATAACTTTGGCAAACAGTGCTACAAATGACTATCTTTATAGAAATGCAAGTAAGAGTGAAAAATAATTTCTAGGTAATAAGGACAAAAGGCCTAGCAGATGCCTTATTCTCCAAACAGGAACCAACAGCAACAAAGTTAGGAACTGAACCCTTGGAAGCTTAAGTTATATTACATTGTCCTGTGAAATGGAAAGTACATCTCTCAGAGACACCTTCCTCAGCCTGAGTCCACTCCCAAGCAGTGGCCTAAATGCTTCCTTTTACTCTGATGTGTAGGTGAGGAGAAACAGCGTTCTACACAGCTCACCCTAGTGGGACTCTCAGCAAGGAGGTGCAAGGCTGATGTGAAGTACAAAAGCAAGGAGAAAAGGAACCCAAAGCTCCAAGGTCTAAAAGAGAAGTGGCAACAACCAAAGCAGAATGTGGTAGGTACACTGTGATTGAGTTTGCTGTGGCTGGGTTTGCAAGTGGTCATTAGGGCTGTTGACAGAACTAGGCCAAGCCATGAAGGCAGGGATGCCTGCATAGGAATTTTACTCTGGGCACAGACCGTTGGAAATGAAGCGAGGCACTTACCACTGCCCCCAAAACCACCAGCACCTCCACCCCAAGCAAAGAGAAAAACATAAATAACTAGAACAAATATTCCCCCAGCAAGACACTCTCAGAGGAGAAAGGCACAGCCCTCAAGATACTAGCAGTTACTGTTAAGAAGACAGGAGATACAAACTGAAACACCTTGTCAAATACACTAACACAATAATCCACATGACCCCTTTAACTTTGTCTCATCCAGACCCACGTATGCACCCATACACATACACCTATGGCAATTAACAATAACAACAGTAAGAACTTTGATGGCAACTGTAGCAGATGTCTGAAAATCAAGCTTTGGCTTACAAAAGGGAAAGGCAGCCAGAATAGTAATAAGAAAATAATTCTAAGCAGACAATGTCACAAAAACTTCAAAAAACAGAACCAAGACATTCTCATTTTTCTCACTACAAAAAAAAAGCATCAACAACAAACCACTTGAATAAGGAATGTACTACATGCCCCAGTATTATGCTAGCAGCTATTGTGAGGAGAATTAAAATCAGGCTACCAACCCCTGAAACAGGTGCCAGTTCAAAGTGCCTAACTGTACACTACAGGCCATAAATGAAGCAGATTTTGCAAAAGAGTCAGATGTAAAGCAAAGACTAGGACGCTGTCGCCGAAGGGAGAGAAGGAGCCACAGCTTGGGAAAGACAGGAGTGATGGGGCTCATAGGCGTACACATCCACTTGGAGATGAAATACACCCAAATTTCCCCTCTCAACCAGGTTAGCCCAATCACCTATGTTCCAGGAGGGAATACTGCAGTGTCATATAATAATATCTGGATCTGCAGTGAAACAAATGTCCAAAGGTCACAAACAGCTTAAGCCCTGTAGCTCACACAGCTGAACACTAAAATAGTGTCAGTTGAGAGTGATATGAAACATAACTAACTCTGAAAGAGAGAATTGCCCTTTCACAGGTGAGATTTTACAGCCAAAGAAAGGATGCTGTCACTATTGGCAGGGACAGTGTTTACAGATACTAAGAACCAACTACTCCCAAAGTGTAAGTAAATCATGGAGAGTTATTAAACCTGTACACAAGGAGAATTGTAATCAATTCTCTGTCACTAAGTACAGAAATGAGAATCACAGAACTACCCACACAAATATATATGCAAACCTGAACACCCAGGACCTTAACTGACTTCATAATAAAGAGAGACCTAGAAATCTGGGCACTAGCCAAGGGAGCTTGTAATCCTACACATCCTTTGTAACTTCCCCCCTCAATTACGATTTTTCTGAGTTCGCCTAAGGCATTTCTCCCACCTTGAAGCTTTCAGAACAATCAGTTTGTATAATTACTTGGCAAAGAATCACCTGAGCTCTACAGGGTTTAACTACTCTCTAGTTTTCTTGACCTAGTATTCAGGTCACTAGAAATAGTGAACCTTTCACACATGGCTCTTTGAGAAGGAGCACACCTTATATATAGCTCATTGAACCCTGTCACCTTACCTCCTAGAGTATCCTGCACTCTCGGAGGTAAATTAAATTGCTAAGTTCACTCTGTGCACCTAGGAGTTAAGTTCAACTTAATACTCACACACACACTCTGCAACCAATGATATGTGAAAGCAAAACAGGATAGAAGTATTGAAAAATCTTGGAGACACTCATTCGTCTACAAATTAGGTAACTTTAGACACACTGACTAGCTGAAGGTCGTGGTAGACAGGTGTGAAATTCAGGTCTGTGTTCTAGGACAATGAGTCTGGGCCAAGAGCAGATGAACACAGGGATTTGCAACGTCAAAGATTAATACATTTTTCACTCGTTAAGAGAGGGAGTGATATTTAGCCATAAACTTTACAAGAAATGAAGTGAAAATTTCCAGGACTTTCGTATACACACACTCCCTTAAATTCAGTTACTTTGAAACTCCAGTTACTGTAACTTTTTTTTCAAGTCAAACTACTTTAAAAGCTCTGCTTACATATTATTCTGTCAAGAGTGACCAGTCACATATAGAAGACTCAAACAAATTTGTCTTTAAGTCCATTTTGGGGCGTTGAGTCGTGCCTACATGTTCAGGGATACAAGGGCTCCATCCATAACGCCTTGAAAAAATTGAAACCATGAATGGCTTGTCAAATTCAGACAGTTTATCTTGGCACTGGCAAGCCGAGCAGTCTCTTCGATGTCTGGAAACGTGTCTAATTACGTTTAGAAAGTAACTTAAAAAAAAAAAAAGCCAGCGTCCCGAACAGACAGCTCAGAGATCACTCCATGGCATCCTGAATGACAGAATGGAACCACGGCAGGGGAAAAAAAGAGAGGGAAAAAAGAAAGAAAAGCAGCAAGTGTGAAGCCGGGATGAGCCCCAAGCCTCTCTCCATGTCTCCAGTCTTTTCAGGGCCTTCTGGGCCTCTCTAAAGTTTTTATTTTGCTTTACTTTTGTTTCCATTAGGTCATCCGGTTCGCCGACATCTCTCACCTGGGGCAGCGCACTAGCCTCGCGCTGCCTCCAGCTCAGCTCAACCCTACACCCACCGTGCGGACAGCACCCAGGAACAGCCCCCCCAGAGGACGACAGCTCTGAGCTCGACACGCCCCTCACTTCTAAGCAGTCCCGCTCCCGGGTCGGCGCGACCACTGAGCTCAGCGGACCCCGGAACACCCAACCTCGTCGCACTCCATCCCTCCAGCTCGGGGCGCCCCTGACGCCCCGATACCCGCCGCACTGAAGAGGCGCCCCCTCTCGGCACAGCGCAGTCTCGCACCCCAACGCACTGTCGCTCCGCCCTCACCTGAGTCGGAGGTTGGCCATGAACTCGGGCATGGAGACGTTGTCCATCAGCACGAAGTCCGCCTTGCCGAACTCCAGGCTCTCCTGCTCCGCCATGGCGCCGGCGCGGGGGCTCAGTTCAGGTGGAACACAGACAGGCTCAGGTAGGCGCGCGCGGGGTCCGGGGGCGCGCAGCGAGCTCGGGCGGGGCCGGGGCGGGGCCGCGGCGCCGGGCGCGGGGGAAGGGGCTGGGGGAAGAGGCCGCGGGGGAAGGGGTGTCGCGCACCGGTCGGTGGGTCCGGGCCGGACAGAGGCCGCCCCGCTGTCTTCGCTGCGCTCTCGGCCGGCGCGGCGCACCCAGCAGTTTCCGCTTCTCCCGCGGCAGCTGCCCAACGCTGTGGGGACGGAGCTGAGACGGAGACGGCGGTGGCTGGTCCCGCCTCTGGCCTTGGTCTGGCCTCGGCCCCGCCCCGGCCGGGCTACCGCTCCGCTCCGCCCCGCCGCCTAGGAGCCCGCCCCCGCCGGGGATCGCGCCGCCGCCTCCTCACCTGGGCGGCGCGTACGCGCGGGGGCGCGCCCGGTTGGGGCAGCGGCGGCGGGGCAGCAGCGCCCCCTGGGGACAGGCGCTGGGATCTGGGGCGGGGCCTCGGAGTGGGGGGGCGGATGGAATCAGGTTTCAGGGTGTTTCGTAGAGGCCATCAAAGTGACACAAGTAGCCTGTGGAACTTTGCGCGAGGATCATTACATGAACGTATTCATTATATTTTGTCATCCTGCCGCGAAGCTACTCCTGTTCTTCTGCCGTGGTCCTCTCCATCCTCGAAATGATGGCTGACACTCAGTCTGGGACATAACTGACATTTGGGGAACCCCCGAAACACCAGCGCTACCCCAGCCTTAGAAAGCTTCAGTAACTTGCCACGCGGCTAGGAAGTGAAAATGCTACTTTTATGCAGTTCATTTGATTTATGAGCGCCAATGTTTGGCTGCATGACCCACTGCTTTTCTTCTTTGCTATTCCATGATTCATTTTTCTCTTTCACTCCTCTGATGCCATCAAACATTACCCTATGTTGTTATTAAGTTTTTAATATCTGCATTTAATAATATAACCATTCAGTTATTATATAATATATATTACATTATATATTATATAATAACTGGTTATAATACTATCTCACACTTGTGGATGTGAAATCCACACTGGTTCGATAGGATGGGATGAGTTGTGAATGGCATCCAATTTATGGACACATTGGTTGGGCTTGAAATTTTCATTAGAAACTTAGACTGCATTTTCCTACTGAATATATCAACAACTCTAGGGCAGCTGCCTATCTTCTGTCATGTCCATTAGGATCATCCTCTATTACAAAATTTGCTATGGTGGGCCAGGTACAGTGGCCTGCATTTTAATCACAGCCTTGGGAGGCCGAGGCTAGGAATCACTTGAGTACATGGGTTTGAGACCACTTTATACAACATAGGGAGACCTAGTCTCAAAAAAATAGCCGGGCGTCGTGGCGCACGCCTGTAATACCAACTACCTGGGAGGCTGAGGCTGGGGATCGCTTGAGTCTCCCAGGATCAGAACTACCAAAAAAGGAAGGAAGGAAGGAAGGAAAAAAGACAGACAATTTGCTACGGAATCTGGAGTTACCTGCCGACCTGACTAGGCTACAACTCTAGGCCAAATTTGAGATGAAAGCAAAGCAGACTGAGGATCCCTGCACAAGGCCCATTTCAGCTGCCAACAATCTACACTTGCCAAGAGAAGGGGCGGGCTGTTTGATCAGCTCCCAAGAGAGCATCTCTGCCCTCAAAAAGCTGCCCAGCACAGGCAGAACAGGGTCATGTTCATCACTAGCATCTCTTTTTCAGAGGACCCTCTCTTGATCTCAGGGTCCTTGTTTGTTGAATAAGATGTCTGGGTTAGACCCTTCCAAAGTAAGAATGTCATTTTGCTGGCTCATTTGTGTGGGCTAGTGGCTAAGGAGATGATTGCATAGGGCATAGTTTATTCATAAAAAGTTTGCATTGGTACATTTTAACATAAATAGAAGTGAATTTTTAAAAGAAATTTTCTTTATTAAAGTTAATTAAAAGGAAGTGGGAGGGGTAAGTAAATCGGGTAAAAAGGGTCAATTGTATGGTGAAGGGTAGAAACTAAACTTTTGGTGGTGAACATTAATATATGCAGGTGTTGACTTATGAGGTTGTACACCTGAGAACTGTGTGTTAAGTCAGTTATTTCAACAAAAAAATTAAAAAGAAAGAAATCTGAGGTTTTGTGGCAACTAATAATCACATTAGAGCAACTAATAATCACAATCAGTGTCCTATAGGAAAATGAATGTATATGTAGTCCCTGAGTCATGGCATTTTCAGAGCAAAAGGGATTGTGCAGTGGGTAGGAGCTGGAGGGGAGGTAGCTGTGGCTTTCAGGTGATCAAAGCAAGAGAACATTTGTATTTATCAATATCTTGTTCATGAGCCCAACATATAAAACATACAACATATGAGGTATTTTATACATTTATTTAATAAGCATATTAGTATAAAATTAGTCATTGAGACCAATGAGCCTCTTTTGATGAACCCAGGTAAGTCCAATGGATCTCACTGTTACCTTAAAACAGACTGAGAAGTCCAATTTACTTTTGTCAGTTTTTTGAGATGTACCTTATCAAGAAAATTCTGATTTACATAATTAACCAGTAATTTTCTTCTCCTGCAATTTTACATCCAGCCTTAGGTTAATGCACAGCTACAATCTTATGATATCTAATGATATTTACCAGAAGCCTTAATATATGTGGAGGTGGCAAGAGAAACCCTGAAGTCTGCATTCAAACAAGGTATGATAGAGCAGGTTAACTCATTATTAACCTCCCTCTTATAAAACCTGAATATAAGCATATTTGGGTATGTAGATTTACATTCAGATTTAAAATATACGCAGAACCAAAATAAAAGTTAACATCATCTATGAGACAGACACACTGACCTCATGAGTGATCTGATCACTTACTAAAAATGCACCAGTTAAAACTTATCATGAAGAAACATCAAGTAAATCCACATAAAGGGGCATTCCACAAAACAACCAATTTGTGTTCTTAGACAAACACACACACACACACACACACACACAAACTATGAAAGACATAAAAAGGCTGAGGCATGGCCCAGGTTAAAGTATCCTAAAAGTACCATTTGACCTGGACTGAATCTTGGACCACAATTAGGGAAAGGATAGTATTGGGATAATTGGTGAAATACAAATACAGAGGATATATTAGATAGAAACATAACATCACTGTTCACTTTCCTGAACTTTATTCCTGTACTGTAAGATAATGTCCTTCTTCTTCTTAGGTACTGTCATCTGAACTATTTAGGGGTGAAATGCATGATGTCTCTAACTGGCAAAAATGATGATGAGGAGGAGGAGGAAGAGGAGGAGAAGGAGAAGGAGGAAGAGGAGGAGGAAAAGGAGAGGAGGGTGTATATGTGTAGGCAGATGGATACAAGTGGATAAAGTGTAACAAATATGAGCTGATAATGTTATTATCCAACATCCCTTCCAGGGAGCTTTGAGGTGGAGGAAGAAAAAGAGAGGCTGTTTCCATCTGGTTCTCTTGACACCCTGGTTCTCTGGTGTCCTTTTATTTATTGGTTCATGTCAAGCTAGTCACTTCCTTGTAGCTGAGCTGATATACTAATTGCAGGGAGTTCATGGCCTTCAGTTTCTCAAAGTTCAATCTTGACATTATAGTGTCCTGATTTTTCTAGTCACGCTTTTGTCACCTAATTGCTCTTGCATAACCAGTTATATGCTCGGGAGAGATACTGCTCTCCCAAAGCAAATACAAACACATTGGAATAAGCTTAATGTCCGCAAACAGCTGCTCCTCCCACCCAACCCCAAATCCTGTATAGGTGCTTTGGGGAGGTTCTTCGAGATCACTGTAACAACTGGTCATTAGATTTACGTAGGGCCCTCTAGCAAACTACAGCTTCTAAAAGCCCACTTCCAGTTCTTTTGAATTCAAGTCATTGTGACTAAGAAGCACTGTAATAAGAACACCTGGAGGTAGTCCTGAAGAGAAAATAACTTCCACGCTGAGGACTGCCTGGTACTCCAATGGCTGTGGCACCAGTTCTCACGCTTTCTCCTGAAAGAGAATGGAGAAAGCTTAAGGTCTGTGTGTCCTTCCTCATGCTCTGTTGGGTTGTGCCACACAAGTCCCTGCTTTAGGTTCCTCCTGGCCCGAGCTTCAGAAAGCCTTCATTCCCATGTAGGTGTCATTGCTGATCACTGAGTTTATCAGGAGAAAGTGCCTTCTAGCTCTCCCTGCAAAACCTGGAGAACATACCCTTCCCTGAGGCCTGTTTTTATAACCCATAGGGGTAAAGGTCAAGCCATTAACATGTACTTCATTCTGCCTACATGCCCTCAGACTTCCTAAGTCGAAGACTAAAACCCAAATCCCAGTGAAAAAGCAGCAAGAGAGGGCCAGCTTAGCCTTCAGGAAGAAGAGGAATAAGGGGGCCTATTTTGTTTTCATGGGAAGAGTCCTAAAGCAAATGAGTTGGGACTGTCTCTGGGGAAGATTAGGATGGCCAAGATGGGGATCATATTAGTGGCCCTGGGAGTGTTCCTGACTCGAACTTACTCTGATGTAGCGTCTGCCTTCACACATTGAGTTCCTGAAAAGCTATGTGCAAACAGCTTCTCTAAACAGGATCTGCTGGTGGCTGCTACCTCCTCCTGCTTGGCTTGCTCTCTGCTGGCAGCAGCTCTGAACACCTGAGCTCTTAGTGTCTCTTTCTTGTATCTGTTGACAGGCAATCTGTAAACTGATTCTTGAATGCCTCCCTTTTCTTATAGAGAGGGGATTTGCCACCTCATCTGCTCTACCACTTGGAAGAGTCCATTAAATAAGAGCTCGGGGTTTCGATGCTTCCCTAAGTGGGTAGGCTGGCTCGCTGATCCAGACTTCCTGCCCACTCAGTCACACCCCCTAGCACACAAATTGTAGAAAATCAGGAAAGGATTCCTCTTCAAAAGCAGTTTTGGGAAGAGTGTAAAGAAATGCAGTGGAAGATGTGCTAAGCCTTAAGTTTAGAGTTTGCATCACAAACAACTAAGCAAGGTAGAGTGTTTGTGTATAATTTTACCATGGGCCCTGTATTCCAGTAATATCATTTGGGATCTAATGCTTATCCTGGGAGAAGAGAAAAAACAGAATTAACACATTCATGATAGGTACATGTTTTGTATGCCCTGGACAGTTCTAATATTGTTTGTATTCTCCACTGGATGCAGATGATTTACATTAAATGAAATGAATTAGTGAAGCTCCCTGTGTATGCATGTACCACGGGGCATGAATGTGTTACGAGAGGTGTGTGGTAGAAAGCAGGGTTTTTCAATACCAGCGCTGTTGATGTTTGGGGGCTGGATAATTCTCATGGGAAGACTGTCCTGTGCACTGTAAGATGTTGAGCAGCATCCCTGACCTCTACTCACTGGATGCCAGTAGCACCCTCCCTCCCAGTTGCTACCCCTAAAACATGTCTACTGATATTACTTAGTAGCTCCTGGAAGCCAAAGTTGCTCCCAGTTGAGAACCACCACCAGAGTTCCTGCTAGTTCTCTAAGCACTGGTCTTTCTTTGGCCCACCCTTGACCTTAGCTGGATCTGGCAGGCCAGTAGGCTTCTTCAGCCCTCTCAGGAGTCAGATCTGTGTCTTGGGTCAGCCTCCCAGGACACTGTGAGGATAGAACAAGATGTTGGTTGGATAAATGTATTGAGTGTCTAAGCGCATGCCAGGGATGCTGCGTGAGCTCAAGAGGTGATGCACTCCACTGTGAAGAGGCTCACAATCCTGCAAGGGGTGGGGGGGTGGTAGTGAAGAAATAGGAGGTAAGTTGTAGCTCACTAGAACCTGGAGAATACTTTCAAATTTTACTTTATCCAAGCCTTGTCTTCACAAAGAAGAGACTATGACTTGCTTATATAATGTCTCCTGTCCAGACAGAGCCAGGATTAGAGGCCTGGAGGTGGGAGGTGTCAGGTCAGCCTTCTCTGACCACTTACCCAGCTGCTTCTTTGCAGTGTGTAGACTGGAACACTTGACAGAAGGCAGCTGGTCATACAGGCTCTGAGAACACAAAGTACTCTGACCCTGGGGGAGGGGGGACTCAGGGAAGTTGTGTGGAACGCAGATAAGCAGGAGGTGGGGCATTGGGGAGGGACCTTCAAAGATGGAGAGCATTTGAAAGGTGGAGTTGGGTGCAGGCATGCTAGGTAGAGATGGCAGATAAACAGTGGCATGGAAACAGGAAAACAGAGGGACACATCTGAGAAAGAGCAAGTTTCCCAGCTTGGCTGAAGAAACCATGTTGGCACTAGGAAGTAGGGCTGGGAATTGAGAAGTGCTGAAGCAAAATGCTTACATGATAGTGTGAAAATATAGGCTACACGAAAATTGTATTTTCCATCTGCAGAAGGTTGGCAGTTAACTCTGCTTCTATCAGGAAACACTGAGGCATAAATGTTGAAGTGACCAGAGTCAATCTGTATTATCCAGACTAAGGGTTATCTGTACCACCAGCTCCAACCCTCCCTCTTCCCTCCTCCTCAGCGTCAGTGTGATAGTTACAACTGCTTCGTTTCTTTCATCTCATCCCAACCATCGTCCCTTCAGGTGGTTCCACACTGCACAAATGCAGGAAGCCAGCACTGTTGGGTTGGCCCAAAATGTGTGGACTATGGACGCCTCCCCTTCTCTGTTTCACCCCTATTCTGTTTTTCTCCCAGGCTGACCAGGACTTCAGTGGGTGCTTGTAGGTCTTGGCTGTGCTGGGCTCTTTGGAGGACCAGCTACTGGAGCTGGTGAGCCTGGAGGCACTGAGGCTTTCCTTCCACAACCACAGAAGAGCCATCCCCAGCAGAGAGATCCTTGAGGCAGTCAAGCAGAGATCCTCTTGGAAAAGCTTCTAAATACATGGAGTGCTTCTGAATGGCCCTGTTGTTGAGATGACTGTACTTGTCAAAAAAAAAAAAAAAAAAAAAAAAAGGCAATGTTTCAGGCATGTTGCAGGCTTGGTTGGAAGAGAGGTGGCTGCTGTGACTGAGTTGGGGTGCTACCTGCCTGGTCTCAGGGTTTTGTTGTTTGCCTCTGGCTTAATTTGTGAAAAATAGAAAAGCATTTCTCCTATGTCTGTGCTGTTTGTAGTCTGTGGCATTTTACTTTACTTTTGCTTTAGCCTGCTTCTCCCCTGTTTTGAGCTTACCTGCTGACTTTTCTGGGGACACAATTCAACCTGTGACAATATACTTGCTATATTCTGGCTGCTTATTCCAGCGCCAGGATGGACGCTGCTGCACAGGGATAAACTGATATATTTTTCTTAAAATGTAAAAAAATAAAAAATAAAAAAAGATGATATGCCCAGTAATGAATATTAGTGCAACCACTACTCAAATTTTAAAAACAGAACTACCATAGAATCCAGCAATTCCACTTCTGCATACATATCCAAAGGAAAAGAAATCACTCTCAAAAAGATACTAAGTATAGCCCTATCTATAACAGCCAAAATATGGCAATATCCTAGTGTCCATCAATGAATGAAAGGATAAAGAAAAAAAGAATATGAGTGGCTATGCATACATATGTACATGTATAAATGGAATATTATTTAGTCATTGAAAAGGGAAAATGAAGAAACGCCTGCTGTTTGCAACTTTGCAGCAACATGGATGGAACTTAAGAACATTAAACTAGGCTGGGCATGGTGGCACATGCCTGTAGGTGGCAGCCTAGGAAGCCACGGCTGGGTCCAGGGGTTGCCCCGAGTCCCGCTGAGGGCACGAGCAAGACCTAGTCCCAAAAAAACAGCTGGGCGTGGTGGCACACGCTTGTAATCCCAGCTATCTGTACATGGGAAGCTGAGGCTAGGGATTGCTTGAGTCTGTGGTACCCTGGGCAACATGAGCCTGTGTTTCCACAGACAAAAATAGCAAGACCTAGTCTCAAAAAAAAAAAAACAACAAAAAAATTAAACTAGCAAATAAGTTGGACAGAGAAAGATTAATACTATGCCATCTCATTTTGTGTGGAATCTAAAATATAAAACTCAGAAACACAGAACAGATTGGTGGTTGGCAGAGATGGGGGTGGAAATTGAGGGAAATAGATGATGGTCAAAAGGTAAAAGCTTCCAGTTATAAAAGAAGTAAGTCCTGAGATATAATGCACAGAAGTGACTGTAATTAGAACTATTGTAGTGTGCACTTGAAACTTGCTAAGAGAATAAATCTTGAAAGTTCTCATCACAGAAAAAAATCCTTATAACTATGTGAAAATATGAATCTTAACTAAACCTATGAGTATGTTACAATATGTACATATGTCAAACCATTATTCCTGGAATACATCCTCTTATACCTCCTGAACTAATATATTGTTGTATGTCAATTATATCTCAATGAAATCTGGAGGATATTTTAAATAAGTAAATGTTATAAAAAAGTAAAAAAAATTAAAAAAATGTAAGCACCCCTCTGTTGACTTGTAGGAATGAAAATATATAGAGTAAGAAGGGCTCTCTTTGCTCTTTGAGCAAAAGACTAATGGTAATCTTTATCTGGGTAGCACTTAATAGCACATGTGTGGTAAGTGTCAAATGTAAAAGCTGGTCCCAATGGTGAATAAAAATAATTACAGAATTTTTAAAATATAGTAATTTAGAGCAGAAAGAATAAACAGACATGATTTAAATTTAGGAGGGGTATGGGGAAATTTGGGTAGGTGACATGAAGGGAAGGTGCTAAGCATGGGGAAGGGCTGAGTGGGAGACCTGGATGCTGGCAGACAGATGCCCCCCCACAAGAATGCCTGCCCTTTTTTGGGGGGGTTTTCCTGTGCTCATGAAACTAAAGCAAAGGCAGTCTTGGTTTCAAAGCCTTCAGCTGCATACAGCTGTTGCTGTGGTGGTTCTGCCACTCAGGTTCTGCCAACTAAGCAGAGGACAAAGGGGTGAGGAAGCAAGTCCACCATACAACCCAGGAGGGCAGGGAATGAGAGCACCATGGAGTTCACAGAAGGCACCAGGGTCAAGCCTGTAAACCAAGCCTCAGTGAAGGAATTGCCTGTCCAGCACCTGAAGGGTGGGCTAATCCACAGAGCACTTGCCTAAGAGGCAGTGGTGACACCCAGTGACCACTCCTTGAAGTGCATCTTAGTGGTAGGTTGTCAGCTGATTCTGGTACGAAGTAATCAAGGGTGTTCTGCTCCACTTGGGAAGTACTCAAGCTCTCTGCATTCATGCCATGGTTTTCTCTCAGGTTTGCTGTACCCCTGGCCCTGGGGTCTCTGAGGGGTGGACAGATGGGTAGTACCACAAGTGGACTGCCTGGGTCCTAAAGGCAGGCTGGGGCTGTTAGTTCAGATCTGGGCTCTGCTAGACTCCTGTTGTCCTGGGGATTTAGGACGAGCATCTTAGGATGACTGGGGGGTTCTCAAAACTTGGGGAGGGTTTAGACAAATCAGGTATTCACACAAGCTTCTTCCAGTTCATGGTTGTCCTGGGAAATGGTCATTCCAGCTGACTCACAAGCTGAATAAAGGCTCTCCTCTCTCTGCTGCCTCCTGAGAGCTGACTGTCCTCAGGGATCTGACCAGGTACTAATGTCTCTTGCCCCAGCAAGGCTCCTTCTACCCAGGCACTGGGATATCATTTAGTCCAGAGGGAAACCCAGGTTTCCTTTCCTGTCCCCTGTTGTAGGTACTGGGCTTGGCTAGTGGGCCAAGGAATGGGGTGTCCTTTAAGGGCCAGTGCACTCCGGGGAAACACCAAGGACTGAGCTAGCAGACCTCACCCGCCAAGGACTGAGCTAGCATACTTCACCCCCTCTGCAATGATATAACGTTTTTAAACTGTTCTACTTACCTTTCACTGTTTATCTTTCACTTTCAAAGGTTACTAGCAACTCAGGTACAAGCACAAGAGGGTGAACTCAGGGTCATGGAGCCTAAACCCTGAAGCAGGCAGTGGAAGATGGTTTCTAAGGTTATCAAGAAACGGAGAAAGATTGTTTGAGTCATCTCTAATAACAGCTGGGCGTGGTGGTGTGCGCCTGTAATCCCAGCCACCTGGGAAGCTGAGGCTGGGGATCCCTTGAGTCTGTGGTACCCCGGGCAACATGAGTCATCTCTAATGCTCTCCCATCTGTTAGTTCATTACCCACAGTAACAAGCTTGACTTTGAACTCAGGGTCATTGTGGCATAATGGAAAGGGTCTGCACTGAACCTGTAGTCAGATAATCACTTTGATGACATTTCTTTCCACATCTGTAAAATGGTGCTGCATGGATGGTGGTAAAAGTCACATCAGTGTCCATGAAAATGTAATGTACATAAAAGCATTCCTTATGCATTGACTTAAGGCATTACTATTCAATATTTATCCCAATGTAGAGTTCATAAATTTTAAGGTGAAAAAGAATGAAAATTAAATTCCAGTAGAGGAGGTGAGCATCCACTCACTAGAGAGAATGTGGCAGAAACAAGGTGGTGGCTGATGTCATCTGCAGGATATCAGAGGGGGCATGCAGTGGGAAGAGGATGTAAGGAGGGCACACAGCCAAGGCTTGGAGTCAGATCCCTTGACTTTGCCTCCCTGTCACTGGTCCTCCCAGATCCTTGGTGTCTCTTGTGTGCAGTGAAGACAGTGCCTACTCCTAGAGCTGTTGAGATGCTGAGACAGGCACCAGCTATAAGGCTTCCGGATCAGGTAGAGACAGGTATCTTGAGAACACATGAATTTAGGCCATGCAGAAGCAGGCATTTGGGGCACAGATATTTGTAGTGCAAGGCCCAGCACCCCTGCTATTAGCTGTGGAAACAAGTTTAATTTCTTTGAACTTGCTTCTTCATGTGTAAAATGAGGGAGAATAATGCCTCTTTTAAGGAACTGTTGTAATAATCATGGAGTCTATGAAAAGTACATAGCACAGAACTGGTACCTAAAGTCTAAGCAGTAGCAGAATAGTGATGGATACAATCTTGCCAAACCTTCAGGGAAGGTGCTGATGGGTCAGGTTTACAGCTGGAAAGCCAAATGACTTTTCTTGACTGATAGCATTAAATCCACTCTTGAACCAATGTCATCTGTTTTAAATAAAATATGGGAGCATTTCCTCTTGTACATACCTACCCATTACTCCCTAAATAGAGCAAAAGAAAGTTACATTGACTTTAAAGAGGGTGATAAAATACAGAATGGGCAAGAGAGGATGGCTGTGAAATCTCCTTAGAGTTCCTTCAGAAAAGTCCTTTGAAGATTTTGCGTGTTTGTGTGTGATTTCCCCTGCTTCTCCCCCGCCCCATTCTTGCCTGTGTGCAATGCCCTGGCAGCCTCTAGGGAAGCTCCTATTTGGGTCTCCATGGCCCTTGACTGCTGCTTAGAGGAAATGCCATTGTCGCCTGTAGGTTCTGGCCCAACCAGCCCTGCCCTGCAGCCCTCCAGCTTTCCTTCTCCCCATTTTCTGCTCCTGCACTCTCTCAGGCCAGCCCAGGCTGTTCTAAGAGTCCCTTGGCTTCCGCTCCTGACAGGGGGAATGGCCTCACAGTGGTTTCTGTCCACACCCACAGCTCCAGAAGGCCTGACCCATGTGTACACAAGCCACTCCCAGCAGGCCTCTCCCTGGAAAACCATTCCCATCAAACCAGCCCATCAAAGGGCCCAAATGTTGACACTGAACATGCACTCAGAGCCACACCAAGGATTGAAAATTGTGACCCTTTTTTCTAATCAATCTTCCTTTCTTTCCAGTGCTGGTGCTTACTTTTTCTGAGGGTTTGATACACACTTCACCACTCTGCCATTAATTCCTTGGTGGCCTCACTCCAGCAGGCTTCCTGATGCCAAGAAAGAGTCTCAGGGTCCTAATCCTATTACAGAGTGACAGTGACCTCAGTGCAGTTTTATTTTCACTCCTTCCATAAATGTTCCTTGAGCACTGACTAGGTGGCAGGATCTGTTCAATGTACTGGGGATTGACAAAGAACAAGACAATCAAGTTCCTGCTGTTGTGGAGCTTATATTCCATTAAGATCCAGATGACTTTTCTTTACTGATAGCCTTAAGTCATTTCATTTGGGGGGGAGGGGTTTACATTTTTTATTGGTTTACATCATTGTTAGCACTTTGGAGATACAGGATCTCCCCCTTCATTCCCCCTAAGACATTCTTGACCCAACCTTGCTTGTATTCAGTAAAATATGGGATGTTATTTCCTCTCATGCATACCTACTCATTACTCCCTAAATAATAAGGGCAAGTGAGGGTTCCATGGACTCTAAAGAGTGTGGTTAAAAAACAAGAATGGATAAGAGAGGAAGTGTACACATTCTAAAAGGCAAGAAGCAACAAACAAGTATTTAGTGCAAGATCAGGCAGTGGTAAGTACCATAAAGCCACATCAGGATAGGGTGAGGGTGCAGATGATACAAGGCATGACTTTGAATAGGGAGACTTTTCAGTGCAGGTTAAGCCCAGGTAAAGGGAGAGAGCAAGTCATGGGAACAATAGTTGGGCTCCAACAATGCCCTGAGGGTGGGTGAGCAGGAATCTGAGGGATGCCTAGGAGGCTCCATTTTTTCTGTATTATACTGTGATGAGCACTTTTTCATTCAAATTGTGATAAAATATACCTAACATAAAATGTACTATTCAAACCACTTTTAATTCACCTGACTTAAGTGCATTCTCATTGCTGTACGATCATCACCACCATTTCTTCATCTCCCTAAACAAACTCCAGACTCATTAAACAATCCTATCCCACGCCTCCCTCCCTGCAGTCCCTGGCAATCAGCATTCTATTTTCTATGTGATAAGTGCTTGACTCATCTCCCTTAACCCTTGAAAGTTGTGGGTTTTACTGGTACCGCACAACTTAGACCAGTGACCTGAGTGGCAGCTCTCCTGGCTCAGGCTCCTACTCCTAACTGCTTACCTGATGGGGTAAGTATACTATTCTAATGCTCTTTGACAGCTTAAAGGTGCCTCATGAGAATAGAGTGAGGGTCACAGGTATGTGAGGAACTTTTCTTTCTGGGCCAGGAGAGGGTTTATTGCATTTGACCTATTCTGTCTACCCAGGAAGAAGCAGCTGCCCAGAGTCTTGGGGTGGGGAGAGGAGAGGTAGATGGGCAACCTCTGTCCACTACACACACCTTTTCCACCTTGATGTTCTGAGCTACCTTTCAGGGGGTGCTTGGCTGCCCCGAGAGGAAATGGAGGAGCATGAGCATCTAAGTGCTTGGTACCCAGACTGCCAAGTAACTCTACCCCTCTATTACTAGCACATAAGACAGCACTAAGTTCAGGAAAAAGAAACACCCAGGTGCTTCACACTACAGTGACCCATCTGTGCAGCAGCATCACAAGGAGAAACAAAACAGAAAATATATCAAGATGACACAGGCAGGAGAGGAGCTCACCCTGCTTACATTCAGGGATACAGCAAGTGTGCCTGAAAATGGGTTTGGGACAGAGTGACTCTCTCTGTTGCAGTTGTTGCTTGTGTGATGGCAACCTGCCTTATTCCCATACCCATGTTGTAGGAAGAGCTAGCAGTTTCCTGGTATGGTCAGGACTTGAGCCGGGGAATCCTGAGTCCTCTGCCCTGCCCTGTCACTTATAAGTGGAAAGAGCTCAGGTAAGTAGTCTTGATCCTCTGACTCAATTCCTCCCTTGCAAACATAATTATACTAGCTTTGGGGAGAGTGGGAAGAGAATAATGATGTGAGGTAAGACACATAAACTGCCCTATCGGTTATAAGTACATGGAAGTGCTTGGCAAAGGTTTACCCTTTGCCTGGACTAAGTAGTTACCCATGGGCCAGTAACCAAGCTTCTTTCCTCCTCACCCAGGTCAGCACCATTTCCCACCTGCTAGTTTCTCCCCTTTAATAACTAGATTCAGCCTTCAATTTGGGGACCCTTGCTACACACAGCTTGGTGTTCAGACTGAGGGAAGAGAGGCCATACCTTGCGGGGTATTTGGAGTGAGGGAGCAATTCAGGAACCATCCTTTTTGCCTTTGTTGTAAGGGAAGCTCCTTACTGGCACATATATTGAAAGACAGGGTATGATGTATGTCTTACCTCACTGTGGAAACAGATAGGGTGACGTCCTATCCAGCACTTTGAATCTGAAATGAAGGAGAAAGTTGGAGAGGGGGTCAGCATCAGGGCAGTGGCACCCAGTCCTTGGAGCCTCTGGGGTGTCCAATTTGTTCCTTACCTGGGTCTCCAGTCTCCTACCTTTCAACAAATCCTCTTTCCATATGCAACAATCACCCAGTTTTTATTGTTAACAGGTAACAATCTGTCACACAAGATCTTCTCAGAACAATCCAGAGACTTCAAGGCTGCTGGGATGAGAGGTGTTGCTGGAATGACAGGAGACCACCAGCTAGGAAGGGCATGGGCCCCATCCTGCCAGTGAGAATGGGTGACCAGTTGGAGTGGCTCACTGACATCATCAACTCCAGGCAGCAGCAGAGCTATTTTTTACTTATTTTTACATATATATTTGTGTGTGTGTCCACTTGTGTTATAAACTCCCCAAGATTAATGCTATCTTTACCTCTCTCATACAATTCCAGAGAGGCCAGAGATCATATGGGTTAGCCTCTTACCTCATGGCGTCACATGTTTAAACCATCAACACAAAAAAACCAGCCATTTTCTCAGTAATTCTGAGAGATGGAGACATCATTGTCTCCGATGACCCATCCTGATATTTGCTGCTTTGCTCTAAGGCCATTGTCCTAACTCAGATTGTGGCTTCTCCCTGAAAGCTTTTCAGAGGGGCATATAATCAGTTCACAGACTTCTCATTCCTGAGTGCCAGTGGCTGGACATCTTGGCTGTCCATGAAGCCAGGTACTTACCCAAGAGGGTATAGTATGAATGTATGTTCCTATGCTGTGTGAGTGGGGGTGGTGGTGGCTGGGAGAACAAACCTGGAGGTGAAGCTGCCTCTCTCCTCTTGACTGATGTACCGACAAATGCATTGAAAGGGCTTCTAAATTTTCCAGAGAAGCTGAAAATCTAGAGATATAAATGGAATCCCTGATTTAGAGAATGTTGGTACCGAACTAATTTTTAAAAACAACAAACTGTGAGCCAATCACTCTGGGGGCTGAACGTAACCCAAGGGCTACCAGTTTGGAAAATGTGCATTAAGCTGCTTGGCATCTAGCTAGCCTGCATCTTGTGGTACTTGACACCTGCCCTGGCCCCAGGCTTTCAACTTGTTCTGTCCCTTCCTCTCTGGGCTAGGAGTTTCAGGGCTGAGGATGACTATCTAGAGTCCATGCTTTCTTCTAAACCATGTTCCTGTTTCACTAGATTCTGGAAATCACTATCCAATAAGTCTCAGCTGACTACCAGGGCCTACCTAGATCGCCATCTACCAAGGCAGTTTACACCACTTGGCGTGGGCATCCTTAGGCCTGAGTGTGCGTGTGGTGTGTCCATGGATGTCCTCCTTTGGTATAAGATGGAGTAGACTGTCCGCAGAAGGGATGAGATTGCCAGCCAGCTCCTGATTTTCTACGCTTGCACCTAGCAGCGCTAGTGTCAGGGCTGGGCCAGATGGTCACTGCCCGATGGAGGAGGCTTTAATAAGACCTACCATTGATGATTCTGGGCCGGGCACTCTAAAATGGCGTAGTCACGTCACCTGATTAACTCAGCCTGTGCTGACAAACAGCAGCCCTATCTCACAGAGGTGAGATAAGTTGCTCACAGCTAGTAAGTGGCAGTCAAGACTGACGCCCCACAGTGCAGAAGAGAGAATGACTTCCCCCAGGAAACAACTCGTGCTCACCAGCCCCCAGCCTACTAGCCGCCGACGGTGGGGATGGGGGCGGGACCCTCCGCGCCTCCCTCCACCCTGCAGCCTCCGCGGGGGCAGCAGACGAGGACAGCCTGTCGGGTCGCCCAGTGACTGCCGCCCAGCTGCCCGGGCCTCACGCGGCCCCCGCCCCGGGGGCCTGGCGGTGACGGCGGCGCCAGGCAGTGGGGGATTTGGATGCTCCCGCGGCGTCTCCCCCTCCCACACCACCTCGGGGGGTTTGGCCGCGCCGGGGACTTATCTCGACTCCTGCGGGCGGACAGCCCAGCTCCTTCCCGGCATGCCCCGCTCGCGGAGCCGCCCGCGAGTCCGCGCCTGGACTTTGCGATCGGCGGGGGGCCCGGCCGCGGGAGCGCCGCGGGGATGCGTCCGGCAGCCGCTGCCTGAGGTGGGTGAGCCTCGCTGCGCCCCGGAGCTGGGGGAGAGGGCCCCCCCTCCACACGGCTGTCCGAGCCCAGCCCCGTCGAAGCCGGGCGCTCCCGGGCTGGGTGGGCGTGGAGCGGAGATCCCGGAGCCCGCGCGGCCACTGGCTGGGGGGAGGGGTCCCGCCCGGCCGCCGCTTTGTTGGGGTCTCGGTGTCCGCGCGGGCGCGGCCCGGCGCGGACTAAGTTGCAGAAAGTTGGAACCGCGCGCGGGATCCGTCGGAGCACCGCGCCGCGCCGCGCGCCTCGTTGGGTGGGAGTGCTGCCCTCCTCCCCTCCGTCTCGGTGTTAGGGTGGGTGGGTGCGCTGGGTGGCCGGGCAAGGGGCGGGAAGCGGGGTCATGGGTCTCTTGGGGCCTTGTGGATTTGGAACCCATTAGCGGGAAAGGGAATATTGGGAGTAAAAGACGCTCGCTCATACAGACAGCGAGTCAGAAAACCTACAGAGTGCACAAAGAAAAAGAAAAACACACGAGGAAACATTCATGCAGACACACCACCGATAAAGCAGAAACTCAGAGAAAGCTCATCCACATGCGGAGACACACCGATAAGGCTCAGAAAAGAACAGAAAAGAACAGAAATAAAGTGTTCTGGAGGCCCCGGGGGTGAGGTGGAGATGGGGGTGGGGGAAAGAAATTCTGAGCAGGGGGGGCGAGTCTGAAGGGGAGCAGGCAAGCTGTAGAAAGTAGCAGGATGTGGAGAGCAAACCAGAGTGAGGGAAAATGGAGACAGAGCCCTCTAGCCATTTCACTTGGGCTTTGAACAACTTTCCAGCCAAGAGAGAGGGGGGAAAAAGAGGGTTAAAGGAGGAAATCCTGTATAGGGAAACACATCTAGAGAAACTGAGTCAGACTCTTAGATTTACCACCTCCCTAGCACATAATAAGTGTTATAAAGAGACAGACCTCAGCCTTCTCTTCCTTGTGAGCAAGTGAGTCCCAAGTGGGAGAGCAACAGTTTAACTCTGAGAAAAGCCTTCTTGGCTCCTTTAAGTCAGCCAAGCTTCCATCTTGTCTACTGGCAAACTCTTACTCATGCTTCAAAACCCAGCCAAAGCATCACTTGTTCTGTAATGCAGATTTTCCCAGAAAAAAATCGTGCAAGCATAGTTGCTGTCTATTCTGTGTATTTCTGCTTGTGGCACACAGGCATGTGGAACAGAAATGCTTTATTTGCTATCTGCCTCCTTTCCTTCCCCATTTAAGGCTTGGTGTATTTGTGTTCTTAATCTCCAGTCTCTAGATGCCAACCATGTGCTAGCAAATACTTATTGGATGATAACTGGGAGCCTTTGCACCCAAACAGAATTAAGCCCAAATAGGGGAGATGCACGGTCCTGGGGTCATGAAGATTCCTAGGTCAAAGTGCCTTTTTTGTTGGTAGAGAAATGAAAGCCAAGAGAGTGGACACAAACAGAGTATAGGCAATGAAATACCATAGTGCAACCATGTTTCTCTGAGATGCCTGCCTTCCTCTGGTCTGTTAATTTGAAGTAGGTGTGAAAATACCCCCTCAATGAAAAGACAGTGGGCAAGGGACACTTTAACACCACTTATAAGTTTTGGACACTGAAACTGACAATCAGAAACCAGAAATTTTGGAATTCTCTTTCCTTCTTAGAAAGGAAAAGAGTAGTGAATGTCCCTCTAAGTTAAAGTGGATGATTTTCTACTTCCTGACAAGTTACCTAACCTCCTAGAACTTTAGTTTTTTCAACTGTAATTTGGGGATAATGATACCTCCTCATAGGGTTGTTAGAAGAGCTAACACATGCTAAGTGCCTGGCAGAGAGTAGACATTCAGTAAACACAACCTTCTTGGATGGATATTCTTTCATGTACTTGGTATAGAAATGAAAACAATAGTGACAGTGAAAATGTTTCTGTCCAAAGTTTTTAATGTCATCCTGGCCCCACTAGGGAGCAGTCTCTTAATATAGTCACATATTGCTCAGTAACATTTCAGTCAATGGCAGACCACACATACCACGGTGTCCCAGTACACCGTACCATGCAATCTAGGTGTACAGTAGACTATCATATAGGTTTGTGTAATTACATTTTGTCATCTGCACAGTGATAAAATCACTTTAATGACACATTTCTTAGCATCTACTCTGGCATAAAGGACATGAAACTGTTAAGGAAAAGGCAACTTTGGAACAAAACATAAAATACATCTTGATTCTCTTCAGGATTTTAGGTTTCTGCAGGTGATTTAGGGATCCTACCCCCCTGAAACCCACCAGCAGCTAAGACTCCACTACCTCACTCTCTTTGCTGCTTTTTCACCAGGCCTGCCCTTGTGCTCTTTCAAGCTTCAGCCCATGAGGGGGATGTGACTGTGAGGACCTTCTGGAAGCATGGAGACCGTGGTGATTGTCGCCATAGGTGTGCTGGCCACCATCTTCCTGGCTTCGTTCGCAGCCTTGGTGGTGGTTTGCAGACAGCGTTATTGCCGGCCTCGGGCCCTGTTGCAGCGCTATGATTCCAAGTGAGTGGGTCCAGGGAGGGAAAGGTATGGAGATAAGCTCCTTCCTGGGGCTGCAGCAAAAGACAAATAAATTTGGTGCTGGGCAACTCAAGCTCACCTAGCTGGGGCTACAATGGCACCTGAAGACTGTCTTTCCTGATAGCAACCTCAGAGCTTATGAATGTTCCTCCGTTCGCCAGGGTCCTGATTCTCAGGGAGCTAAAGAAAAAAAATGACTGACTGCATTCACACAGCAGAAGTGGCCACTTCGCGGGTATTTGAAAGTTCCTAAGAGAGATCTTAAAAATTCTCATCACAAGAAAGAACTAGTAATTAAGTGTGGCGAGGGATATTAACTAGACTTATTTTGATCATTTCATAATAGCTACCCATTGACTCATTCTGTTGTGCCCCTGACACTGATAATATAATATTATATATCAATTATCTCAACTTTAAAAAGACAATAGAAAGAAAAGAAAAACAGTAATAACCACTAAGCTACCTCATTTCTCACTTGAACAATTTCCCAGCCAAACTAGGAACAGAAGTTCACGCCCACTCGCCAGCCACACTTCCAAATGACAAAGGCTTAGAGTTGTGAAATCCACATAGGATTTCTTTCTCTGTGGCATGTTTTATGTGAGATACATTTTGTAAGCAAGAGCCTATTTTCAGTTGATGGATGTTTTCATTGGTAGATTCTTGAAAGATCAATGGCAGTGAACCCATGTTTCTCTTCCCCCTCTAATCAGAACCTTCTATGGGCATCTCTGTTGAATGGCCTATCATTAGCAAAGGTCCATTTGTATGACTCAGGAAAAGAGCTGCTGTGGAAAGATGGCCATGGCACCTTATTATTTAAAGAACCCTGTGGAATAGAAGATATTCTTACCTCTATGTCCAGTCTTAGTAGGAGAGGGTGGGGCCCCTGGGGTGCACCAGAGTGATTCTGCCCACTAAGCAGTGGCTTCAGGTAGTTTGTGGTAACAGGAACGCTAGCTTCCCCAGAGAGGTGGGCTTGAAGGGAGAGTGAGTAACAAAGGTTGCTCCCGGAGGAGCTGCCTTGTGGTGGCTGCGGTGACAAGCCCTGCTCTTTGTCTTGTGGCTTTGCTGTCCTGTCTCACTTTCCTCTGGTTTGGGTGCCCTCGGCCTGCCTTTTTGACTCACTCTCTAACCATGTGTACTGCCCCCACTGGTGCTAGGTTTGGCTCCAGGGGTCCCTGCTTTAACTTACCAACTCCTATACTTTTGGGAGACGTACGGCCCTCAGTATGGAGAGAGTCAGCAGTGGTGGTCTGTAAGGAACCGCTTACTTGGGGCTTTTCCTCCCAGGCCCATTGTGGACCTCATCGGTGCCATGGAGACCCAGTCTGAGCCCTCGGAGTTAGAACTGGATGATGTTGTCATCACCAACCCCCACATTGAGGCCATTCTGGAGAACGAAGACTGGATTGAAGATGCCTCGTAAGCCTTGGGGAATGCTTGGGTTCCTTCAGCCCTGGGCGAGGGGTTGGGGAGTGGATGGGGAAGAGTGACAAATGGGACTTCGGGTGCCCTTTTCTGGCTTCCTTTGCTAGAGCGCATGACTGGGCAGCCAGGGACATTTTGTTACTTGCCACCACTTCCCCTGCTCTCAAGGAGAGAGGAGATCAGAAAATGACATGATGATGTCTGTTCTCAGACCCCTCCATAGACCCCCTCTCAAACCCCCTCCACCCATTGTGTGTGGCAAAAGTTGTAATAAAGTCAGCCTGATTGCCCATAGAATTGACCTTGGCATCTAGGGATGATGATTTAGTTTTCAGTGTCCTTCAGAGATCTTCCCATCCAGCAGGAGCCTCTGTGCATGCAGAAGCACATGCCATTCAACTCCCTCTTCATGTAGTCGTTCATTCCTTCACTGGGCAGATGGTTATGGGCATTATGTGCAGGGCAGATATTGAACTGGTGAGAAGACAGAATTCTGCTAAGTGGAGCAATTCCAATGGCAGTGGCCTGTATGCACATGCTGTGGGGTACAGAGGAAGCAAAGCTCAGGTTTGCCTGGGAGTGCAGAGGGGGAGTTCATAAACACTATCACACAGTAGGTATCTTTTGACTTGAGTCCTGAAAGTTGAGGAGTTCACTAGGCTGGCCATAGGGAAGGATGTACTGGGCAGAAGGTCCAGGACCTGTAGGTGGGGAGTGGTGCTAACTGCAGGAATCAGCTGGGCTTGGGGGGGCTGGCAGAAAGGAGGTGCCTGCCCAGCCAGCTCATGGCTCTAATCATGGTAGCCCCAAGGCCTTCCCCACTCAGGTAGAGTCCAACTGTGTGACACTAGAGGGGGAGAGTGGGGAGGCAGGCCTCTATAGGGAAGCACTGACAATTCTTCTTGTCTCCCCAGGGGTCTCATGTCCCACTGCATTGCCATTTTGAAGGTAATAATGCTCTTTCATTCCTCCATTAATTAAAAAGGGGGTCAGGAAAGCCCATGTATGCTTAGACTGTTAGAGTTGAGAGGGACTTTAGGAAGGGTGCTGTGCACGTGCATGTTGAACACACCTGCCATTGGCAGTTTCTGCTGTTTACTTCCACTCCCACTTGGAGGGGCTCTTGGACCCTGGAATGCTAAACCCCTTTCAGAGCCTTGATTTCCACTGGTCTTCAAAATACACTGACCCATGGGAAAGACTGCATAGGGAGTCACTGGCATTTTTGATGAAAATGCAGAAGGCTGTGTCCTAGAGGCAATGTAACTGCAGAGAGGGAGCAGGATTCCCAGCTTCTTCCTGAGTGCCTTCTTCCAGGAACAGAGTGGTCAGCCTTTACAGTGGCCTGAGTTCTGCACCTGGACCTTCTCCAGTTACTTGAAAGCCCTTCACTCGTCCTCTGTGGCAATGATAATGCTTGGTCAAATGGGCTGTCAGGGTTGAACACAGACAAACCCTGAGCACTTTGGCTTGATGGGAGATTTTTTTCCCCTGAAGCCTCCAGGACTAGTGTGAATTTGCATCTGGTTTATATTTGGGGTTGTTTTTATAGTTTTGGGTAATTTTTATAGTTTCTGCCTTTGTTTTTTATTCTTGCCTTCTACTCTCCTACCTAATAGAATTTTTTTCTACCTGATAGGAGAAGAATGATGATACTGAAATATTTAGCCAGTTAGATATATTGTAGGCTTCATTTCCATAACCTGGGAAACCACATACTTATCTCTCTAGTAATTATTCAGGATTTCAAAAAAGACAGCTTTATCTTCTTTTCAGTGTCATTCAATACAGGGTATTTAAAAGTCTTTCATTCTACCTCTTCATCTATTTCTCTTGGGGAAAGGGGCGCACAAAAAGATCTCTAGGAAATTGTTGTCACAATTATCCCAGACTATTTAATTCAAACTATTTAATTCCAAGAATCTCTTTTAATTCCAAGAAGATATGAGAATCTCTTTTAATTCCAAGAAGATATGAGTATCGTTGGCGACAGATAAGTGTAATGTCTAAAGCAATAGTGCCATATTTCAACTCTCTTCTCCTAGCCTGGGTGTATTCTGACCCTGGGTTTGGTGACCTCTCTTTGCCTTTCTGAGGAGAAGGATAAATGATGTGAAGGAGGGTATAGCACAGTTAGAAGCCTTACTGGCTTGGAATCCATGGTCTGTCCTGGGTTCCCCAGATCCGGGAAAGGCTTCTAATGTTCCTCTTGGGATCTCAAGGCCCCTTTGCCTGGCCATTTGCCCTGCAGTCTCTCTGATGGGGCCTCCAGGGAAGGACCTGCATTCTCTTCTGGGCGAGAATTTGACCTTCCTTCTGCCTCCATTCCTGCCCAAGTATAAAGCCAGGGGTGAAATTTCTTTGCTAGACCAGACACGTATCTGGATTCTAACATTGGGTGGGCATGGAAGGGGGAGAAAAGCCCTAGGAGTGGCGACACTGTTGTTGAAGGAAGAGAAAGGCCAGGTGATTTCCCTGCTTTTCTCCTGTATTTGTCATCATCATCTCGACACACAGTTAATGTGTTAGGAAATTGTTGAAATAAGGGACACTTTTGGGGACTATGCTCCCAGGGTGTGGTTACTCTTTGTCCAGATACTTCCAGGAGGTACGTATGCCTCTGAAAGACTAAATCTGGGGTGAAGGAATAGAAAGGGAAGCAGGCTTTTTCCCAAAGTGAGAAGGTGAAATAGAGCACATGATTTTTCTTAGATTATTTCAGCTTAGACTTCTCAAAGCAGAAACCCTGCTCCACCCTCCTCACCTGGCCTCGCTTGGCTTTGGCCTTTTCCACCCCATTTCCTCTCATCTCTGTGTATTTCAATTTGTCCATTAGGTTGGGGGGCCCAGCTGTGTGGGGGACCAAAGGTGTGGGGGGACCATATTTATCTTTGTGGTGATGGCAGAAGACCAGGGAGGGGGATGGGTTAGGTCACTGTCATGGTGTGTCATGGTGTCCTCCCTGCTATGTTAGATTTGTCACACGCTGACAGAAAAACTTGTTGCCATGACAATGGGCTCAGGAGCCAAGATGAAGACCTCAGCCAGTGTCAGCGACATCATCGTGGTGGCCAAGCGGATCAGCCCCAGGTGAGCGGTCAGGGCCTGGAGGTCCCACACCCCACAGAGGCTGGGAGATCCTGGAGGTTGAGGTGTCCAGCAGGCTCTTCTGAGAAGCTACACAGGCAACTTCAGCTGTTTATGTCCCCAACATGTATAGAGATCCAAGAGGCTTAGGTGTGGAGAGACTTGCAAGCTAAAGTGGTCTCCTGCGTCCGCCAGCCTCCACCTTTAACTTCCAGCTGTGGTGCCCTCTCTGACATCTCCTGCCTGTTGGGACTCCTTTTGTTCCCTGTGACACTGTTCCTGCCAGGCTCCAGGCCAGTAAAGCACATTCCCACCACCACCCACACTCCTCTCTGCAATGATTTCCTGGTTTGTGTCTGCATTGGAGACCAGTTTGGGGACCCTCTTCTTGGTGCTGTGCTGTCAGCCACAGTCCCATCTATGTCTCAGCCAGCAGCCTCCACGACTGGGTGGGAGGTGAAGTCATACATCATTCACATCTCCCAAATTCCAGGCTGTCTGCAAAGTCCCATGTGGGAGGCAGCCCAGCAGGATTGCAGTCAACAGCTACACCCCCTCATTTGGGTTCGAGGAGAAGGAAAATAAAGCTTTTTTCTGAGAGGACGGGTGTGCTCAGAGTGTGCTGCCGCCTGGTGGCTGGTATGTTGAAGTGCCTGAGCTCTGAGTTACCAGCTGGGGATGTTTTCTTGATCAGCCACAAGGCCTGGCTGCCTGGAGGGTGCCTTTGTATTCCTGCTGGGAATGGTGATAATCCTAGTGAGTTCCATGGACCCTCAACTTCCTAGTTGCCTGGCCTTGAGGACATCACAGGAACCAGCCCTCTGATGGAATATTGATTGCGCTTGAACTCTTTTTCGGTGCATATGAACTCTGCCCAGGGCATTCTGTGAGATGAAAAGTGGGAGGGAGA
The DNA here is from genome assembly GCA_004024945.1 of Uropsilus gracilis. Lineage (NCBI taxonomy): Eukaryota > Metazoa > Chordata > Mammalia > Eulipotyphla > Talpidae > Uropsilus > Uropsilus gracilis. The sequence continues at coordinate 74,346 of PVHY01003418.1, forward strand.
TAATTTAGGAGAGGCATTTAGCCCAGAACAGTTCTTGGCTCGCTCTTGGGGCTATCCCTGGGTGGGTGTAGTTCTGCAACTTGTGTCAGCCTCCACGGTCCCTGGCCTTAAGACCCTCCAAACCCAGGCTTGAATGGTCATTCCTTCTGGCCATTCATTCCTGATAAAGATTAGATGGATCTGATCTACAGGCCCCTTTGTCTTGCTTCCTGTCACTTTTGAGGGCAATCGCGGGGTTTCATGCCATCCCAGCACTACCAGGAGGGGTCAAGAGGAGGAAAGAGGTTGAGATTCTGAGGATGTGCAATTCTGGGTGATCAGGTCTGACAGTAACACCAGAGTGAGACTGACCTTGCTCAGAGAGCGTACCTGACCTGGTGCTCACTGACTGCCCTAATGAACACCTAACGGGTGCCTCGAATGTTCCCTGTGCAGAGAGTCCTTGCTCTGTCTTCTTGTGCTCACACTTTGTTCTCCTTCTGAACATTATTTTTGTCCCTTTTGTTTTTCTTGCTCCATTTATTCCATATTGTGTGCTAATAGCATATTAGTTTCAAGGAGAGTGACTTCAGCTGCAGGGCGCTCCAGAGAAGGGGCTGGCCAAGATGGGACTGAGAGTGACGTGCTCTGCATTTCTGGGAGTCCCTCACCCAGCCCACAGAATGTTTAAGGGAATCTTTCATGTGGCCTGGAAATCTTAGATTGGAAATCTTAGTACATTATTATTTTTCTTCCTATCAAGTGGTCTGGCAGCAAGGATTCGAAACAAATCCTTGTACCATGCAAGTCAGAATAAATAGTGGTAGTTCATTTCTGAACCTGGTTTAAGAGAAAACCTTGAACTGTGCCATGTGTACCATTGGAGCTGTTTGAACTCAAGTTAGACTTGTAGATTTTTGCTTCCAAGTTCTATATGACCCCCTTTAGCTATGATTCATTAAATACTTGTAAAAGTTATAACATTGCAGAAATAGATTATAAACTGACACCCCATCCCAGCTCCTGATGGTCACCACAACTAGGGGGTGAGTCTTCTTCATTCTTCCCCCCTTTGCATTTAAAGACTTTTTAAAAAAACTATGAATGACATCAATTAAACTTTACATATTGTTTGGCAAATTGCCTTTTCAATTTGCTAGTATATCTGGGACATCATTCCAGATGCAGGAACTTGTATTTCTTAAACCACTGAAATGAAAACAAAACTAGCAAGCAAAACATTCTCTGCCCTGAACCTGGAGTCATTCTGTCTGGATGACTGTCCTGGGGTACAGAAGTAGTTAGAGACAGGAATCACTGAAGACTTGGAATAAAGTACTGTAGAAAGCAAGGAAGGGGAAGAGATTAGAAAAACAAAACCCTGAAACCCTTTTGTCTCTCCTCAGAGTGGACGATGTCGTGAAATCGATGTATCCTCCCCTGGACCCAAAACTTCTGGATGCACGGTGAGAAGGGGTGGAGTGAGTGTTTTTTTCTCTTTTCCTATTGGCACCTCACTTTTTATTAAATCTGGGAGGTCAATGGTTTGGGTGGCTGAGGGAGGACCAGGCTGTCATGCTGGATCCATGAGGCTGCCAGCCTCTGGGCACCACTCATCCATGTGATGGGCAGCTAACAGGTGAAATGAGCCTGGCTAGGCAAGTGACCAGTCCTCCTCCTGAGATCTGAGAAAAGGAAGAGCCAGTCTTAGAGTTTGAATTTTTGTGGTTAAACCTCCAGCCATGCTCCGTTCTATCTGCCTTCCTTCCCTTCCAATTTTCCCCTTCCTCTCTCTGTCTGTGATCCGGGCAGCAGACACATCTTAGCTCTGAGTGCCTCCCAATGTTGGTGAACTGGGCGGTGAGACAAGTCAGAGTTGTGCTCCCCTTCCACAGGGTGTACCCAGGATTCCCTCTCTCCAGATTACCCCCGAAATCATACTTGAAATTGTGTTCTTGTACCAGATACAAATCCATTTTTTAAAAAAAGTACAGATTCTTTTGTTTCTTGGATTTGTTTCTTGGATGGCTTCAGAGAACGTTGTGTAAGGATGGCAGATAGGCTGTGAGTGGGTTGAAGCTTCCCGGCTGTGTCCATGGGTTATTAGTCTGTACGCATTCCCAAATGAGCCCTTTCCAATAGGAAAGATTTTTTTTACTCTTTCAATACTGAAAAAAACTCAACTTGACTTTCAATTAGATTTTCTAAAAAGTGGGATAAACCAGCTCTGGGTCATATTCCACTAAGGATGCTCCAGGTCAGGATGTGTGTGTCCTGTCTGTAAGTAGACAGCCATTAGGGAGCTTCTTTGGAGGTTCTAGCAGGGGAGCGCAGCTACTCGTATACCCTTGACCGAAGAACGGTCAGTCTCTATTCGGGGAAGGCCGTCCTCTTCAACCGAGCGGGGAGCTTTGGGAGGGACACACATGGAGCTGTGAGGGAGGAAGGGGACACCCGCCTAGCCAGCCAGATCAGCCGAATCAACCCTGGCGATCAATGGGGTGACAGATGTCGCAGCCAGATCGCCCTCACATCCAACAGCCATTAGGGATATGCTCATCCAGTTGATGAGCCCCACATTGTCCCACAGAACATGCCCCTGGGTGATGTTTGGGTGTACTGCTGAAAATGGGTTCCAACGTCTTTAAATGAGTTTGTGAGAAATAGCTTGCTATAATCTCCCCTTTGAGCTATATCTGCATCTCCAGGGTTTTGAGATGGACTTCAGCTCATCTTCTTTCATCGAGCCATTCCCAAATTCACTTGAACCACCTCAAAGTGACACATTCACCTACCTTCTGGGGAAGGGATTCTGGATTGGGGAACATTAGTCTAGAGTCTATCCATTTGGGCAAAGTTCCTCTTTTCCCAGGGAACCTGATCCTCCTGCTTTATTAATTTTTTTTCTAGGACAACAGCCCTCCTCCTGTCTGTCAGTCACCTGGTACTGGTGACCAGGAATGCCTGCCACCTGACAGGGGGCCTGGATTGGATTGACCAGTCGCTGTCAGCCGCTGAGGAGCACTTGGAAGTCCTGAGAGAAGCTGCCCTGGCTTCTGAGCCAGAGAAAAACCTCCCAGGTCCTGAAGGCTTCCTGCAAGAACAGTCAGCCATTTAGGGCCTGCTGTCACCTCTGGAGGCTTGGCTGGGCCTTCCACTTTTTCCTGTAGTTAGTTGTTCTCCAGGGCTCAGGCCATCAGCTGTGTTTGCACAGTAAAGCAGGCGGCCCCAGCGATTGAGGCCTCTGCTGCAGTTGCAGATGCTGGCTGGAGAGTGGCAGTGTAACACTGTGGTCAGGAGAGATGGCATTCAGCATCTGTGCAGCAGAGCTTTGGAAACTGGGGCTCTGTGTGCGTTCTTCAGCTCACCTAGTGCTTTTAAAGCATGGAGCCACCATCTAAGAACCAAGAGACTTCACATTAAAATCAGACTTTCTGGCTCCTCCCAAACAATCAGAAGGCAACTCTGATTTGCATTTTCCTAAGGACAATCAACTGGAACTACGTAGGAGTTGCCTCTTGACAAGACCTGTACTCTCTCACCTGGCCTGTTTCATTTATTTGCGTTTTCTGCCTGGTTCCCTGAAGTCTCCCTCCCCTTCACAGTTTTGGTTTGAAGGCCAGCACGGCCCAGCTGATTATTTCCTTTTTATCATTATGCCTGCAATTTATGTAGCTGCCAATAGGTGAATAGTAAATGTGCACTTAGGTTTCCCACAAGTGTGTTGTCATTGAGTCCAGTTCACATGCAATGTGTACTATGGGACAATGTCTGGGAACTGAGGACGGAAAGAGTGGCCCAAGTATCCCAAGGAGGCCTTGTGTACATGACTCAAGATGAGATATTTAAAGACTCCTCAGAGTTCAGACAGAGGTGAAGAAAACCATAAACACCGTATACCACAGGCAGTTTCCACATTAGCAGTGACATCCGTGAAGGATGTGTTCCCTGTCAATAGCTGTTTGTTTTGCAAATATTGAAAGATGAGGACATTTTTATGACTTGAGACCTTTGTGGGACCCGGAGTCACAATTGCATCATCCAGACACACGTCCAAACTGCATAATTTCCATCAGAAGCACACAGGAAAGCTGCTTCCCAGTCCTCAGAGACACTGTCCCTCGTGGGAGAGGGTCCTGGCTTGGGGGTGGCTTTGTTTTGTGGGCCTTTCCTGGAAAGCATGTTCTAGTTCCATGTACATTTGTGTTTACATTCTCTGCTCTCACTTGAGTCCTCAAATCCCTCAGCCTGGGTTCTAGAGAGACCCAGGAACCCATATCCTCCAGTCCCAGTTTGGGACCTTGTTTGACATTTTCCTGGAAAACAGTGCTTCTGACTCCATTCCCCCAAGGGAGCTGGGGTCGGGAGGGAAACCAACTCTCTTGAAGGGTGTGTTCCTGATTACAGGACCCATCGGCCTGGACTACATGCCCGGTCCTTATCTTCTGTGCTGGCAAGCTGTGAGCAGGAATGTCCACTGTGCCACTCTGACATTTTCAGTAGTGACCACCACACATGGACATCCACAGCCCTGTTTTTTATTCTTCCCTTCACGAAACCTTCTTTTATACCAGATGGAATTCTTGGCAAGTCTTCGTGGCGGCTGTAGTTTATTTTCCCTTAAGCTTAAACCCAGACCACGGACCTCAATGTAAGAGAAGTGATGCAGAATGGCTTCTCAGATCCCATCCACCAGGTGTGGGGTGGGTGGGGAAGCTTCCAGTATCTCTGAAGCCACTCCCCTTCTCTCTCTGGCCCTGATGAGTTCCAGGCTAGTGGCAGTTACTGAGCCCTGGTTTCCAGGAGAGGCATCAGGAGTGCCTACTGGGCTTCAAGTGTACAGGACACCTGGGGATTCTGGTTAAGGCTAGCCTTGGTCACTGACTCTTCCCCTCATGTGAAAACACTCTCTTAGGCATGGGAGGCAACCCTGCTTCTCTAAGGCCTTTTGGGAGTTGACTGAAATCACCTTCTCCTTCAGGAGGGGCTGGTTGGTGAGTGTGGGGATCCAGGTGTGGTTTTCTAGAGTCTGGACACATCCCAGTCCCCTAGTCACCCCGGTTACATATTTATGGTGGCAGATCTTTCATGACCCCCATTCCCTCTTTCTTAGAGTAAGAGCATCAGACTCTAATTCTAAATGGAGTAGGGGTTAGTCAGGGAATAGCAACTGAATGTGAAAAAAAAGATCTTTGAAGTCATACAGAGTTAGGTTCAGATTTTGGCTTTTATTTACTGGATGAGTGTCAACAAGTTACTTAACCTCTCTGGTCTTCAGCCTTCTCACCTGTAAAGTTAGTGAGTTGTTAGGTCCCTCAGATGAAGTTGTGAACATGAAATACCCAACTCTGTGCCTGGTATTGATGGGCAAACATTAGCTCTTCTGTCCCTGTGCCCCCTCCCCCACCCCAGCCCTGAGGTTATTGGCAATGTTATTATCTCGGTTACTTGTGACTATCCAAGCAGGGGTTTCTGCTCAGGGCCTCTGGAATAGAGTAGCCAAAAGTGTGGATTCAGTGCTGGAGGGAGACTGGCCCAGCCTGGCCTCTGTTCCACCCTAAGAATGTTCACAAATGAGGACAGTTCCAGTTCTTGGCCTCCTCTTATCAGTGTTTCCAGGGTTGATTGCTCAAGCTCACATTCCTCTAGAGCGTGCCCTCCAGTCCTGCGGCCTCCCAGACAGGACTCGTGTTCCTGCTTCCCGGTGCTGCTAGCCTGCCTCACCCCCAGGAGCTTCTGCTATTCAGGACACTATTCTGTGTGCTCACATGAGCCCATACTACAGAACTTGACTTACAGTTCAAAGGCCCTGGGTTGCTGTATGACCTTGGACGTTCTGGGAAGTTGTCAAATGAAGAATTTCTAGTTCCTCCTTCCTTCTGCCCTGCCTTTCCTCAAACATGCTTACTCCACAGGCAGGTGTGGGCCAGCTGCTGGGGATAGGTAACACAAGGCCGGTAAGAAGGAAAAGAGGTGAAAGAGCATATGAAGGGATCACAACTTAGTGCAGTGATGGAGAGGTGCATAGAAGGGGGTTGTGGGGGCCCAGTGTAGGGAGCGGGTGGGATCAAAAATATCTGGAAAGAGACCTGGGGAAGGGATGCCTGACACTTGATTAAGAAGGTCAGAGAGGTGTTCTGGCCATACTGGATGTCATGGGAAAGTGAAGGGGCCAGGGCCAGCAGAATGTGGCTCATCTGAGAGGTGTAGGTGATAGGAAAGGCTAGGTTATGACAGGGAGAGGTGGAGTGGGTTGGCAGGACCTCAGACCACTGAGGACCTGGTAGATAACAGGGTGCTGGAGTTTTAGCCTGGGCATAACAGGACCACAGAAAGACTGTGAGCTGGGGATTGACTCAGTCTGATTTGCTATTTGGGAAGATGATTTACTTCATGCTTCATGCATTAATGCTCTGGACTCTTACGTTTGCCTATGCTGCTGAGTATGTTTCCAGAGAAGTTCACTGCTCTCAATTGTATAAAGGCTGAGTGGCAACTGGAAATGCCAAGGGGTTGGGCAGTGTCTGTGGTGGTTCTGGGTCCACTTCTCATAGGTATTTACCCTATCTCTGCCGGAAATGCTGAGGGCAGGGTTTGACAATTTGTAGCATTAGAGGGTTTTTTTTGGCTTATCCCAACCAGTGCCCCCATTTTATAGAAAAGGAAACCAAAACCTAAAAGGATGCCATCATCCCTCAGAGAACTCCAGTACTCCAGCTGGTGTTCTCAACCAGCACTCCTGCTGGCCCAGGGCAGCAGATGGGGAAGCCACAGAAGGAAACAGAAGATAGGTGAGTCATCCGATGCTCTTCCAGTTCTGATAGTTTTTATTTAAAGAAGATGGTGGTCATGACCCGTGAATTGGCTTCACAGCCAACTAATTGGTTATAACCCACAAGATGTTACAACATGGGCACTGAAATGAAGACTGGGGCATGGGTGAGGTAGTCTGTCTTCATCCAAAATGACTTAATTTTATCTGTTTTAAGTAAAACCTGCATTTACCAGAAGATTGGCAAAAATTTACGGTGTAAAATGGAATAATTAATTTATTACATGATTGATTAGCTCAAGAGTCATCTGTTAAGCATCTACATTGGATTAAGCCCTGGGATACAGCAATGAATAAAAGCATAATACCTCTCTTGAGGCACATATAATCTAAGGTGGAAAGAAACCCATAAAGCATCATTTTTAATATAATACTGTAAGTGCTAAGTAAGGAAATGTGTGATGAGAGCCCAGAGCAGGGGCACCAACACCCCAGCATGCAGAATTGTCTAGAAGTAGGTGTAAGGAGGGAGAGGACATGGTGGGGCAGGAAAACATGGAAAGGAGGGAACAGAGGATCAGGAAGGGCAGCCAGTGCAGAATGACATGCCATACAGTGCTCAGGAAACCACAACTACAGGTGTCAAGTGCAAGATGAGGTCATGAGATGGAGAAGGAGATGAGCTGGACTCTGCGATTTTCCTCTATAGAGTGGGGGTGCTAGTCTCATGCTTCTTGGTTTTAATTGACATATACTGTCATGTAAGTATAAAGTGTACAACATATTTATAAATTGCAAAATAATCACCACCAAAGCATTAGCTACTACCTCTATCCCATCACCTAGTTACTGTTTCTTTTTCTGTGATATGAGTATTTAGGATAAGAAGTACTTTCTTACTAACATTCAGATATATGGTACATTAATGGCTACCATCATGATGCTGTGCATTGGCTTTCCAAATCTGCTCATCTTTTAACTGAAGACCTAGATTCTTTCACTAATATCTCTCCATCCCTACCTCCTCCAAGCCTGGCAAGCACCACCATATTCTCTGAGTTGGTCTTTTTTAGATAAGTGATATCATTCAGTGTATATCTTTCTCTGTCTGACTTGCTTCACTTAGCACAATGCCCTCAAGGTCCATCTATATTGCCACTTCCTTCCTTCTTATGGCTGAATAATATTCGTGTGTGCATGTGTGTGTGTGTGTGTGTGTGTGTGTGTTTTATCTGCTCATCCATTGACAGACAATTTGTTCTCATGTCTTGGTTACTGTGAATAATACTGCAATGATCATAAGAATGCAGTTATCTTTTCAAGATCCTGATTCCCATTCCTTGGGTAAAGACAAAGAAATGAAATGGCTGGATCTTGTGATATTTCCTTAGGGACCCTGCTTTGGGACTTCCATTTCCATTCCCACCAGCAGTGCACTAGGGTTCTCTTCTCCATGTTCTTGCCACTGCTGGTGATCTCTTGGCTTTTTGGTAAGTCATTCTAACAGGGTGGGTGACATCTTATTGTGGTTTTGATTTGCATTCCCCAATGTTTAGTAGTATTGAGTATCTTTTTATATCTTTCATGTACCATATGCATATTTTCCCTAGAAAATTGTTCGTTCCTCTGCCCATTTTTTAAAATAAGGTGGTGAGGTTTTCTTTGCTCTTGAGTTGTATGATTCTTTATATATTTTGGATATTCACTGGTAGGGGACTTCTGAAAGTTGAAAAGCTCATATTTTTTCTTGGAAAGCAATCAGAATGATCACTGCATCCTCTTCAGCCTCTAGTGCTAACCTAATTTGGTAGATGAACAATGGTTTAGGGTTGTGATAATTTACATTTCCCTGATCCCTTGTAAAATTAAGCATTTCCATGTTTTTATTAGCTACTTTTGCTTATTCATGTCCTTTGCCCCTTTTTTTCTACTGGGATTTTAATGTTTTCTTATTGATTTATATGAATTCTTTATGAATACTAAGGATAACAAATCTGTCATATTTAATGCATATATTTTCCCCAACCTTGTCATTTGCCTTTTAGTTTTGTTTAGAATGGTTTCTGACATCCAGAAGTTTTACATCTGGTGTAGTCAAATATATTGATTTTCTTTCCCTTAGTGATTTTTTCCATTGCTTTTATGCTTAGAAAATCCTTTCTCATCCCGAGAGCAAATAAATATCATTGAAATGTTTGAAGCAGCAGTGTGGTATGGGTGGATGATTAATAATAAAATTCACAGGTTTGATGTAGTGGGAAAAAAGAAAACTGGGTTAAAAAAATCAAATCTTCCTCTTTCATCCATTCCAAAATCAGCCCAAGGTTAAAGTTGGGAATAGCTGGACCACAAAGAGATGGATCAAGGAGATGGAGAGTGATGGGAAGAATCTTGAAGGACTAGTTGGAGGCCAAGAGAAGACTTTGGCTGAGAAAAAGCAGTGATGGGATAGCAGATATGGAAGTGTACAGGGAAGACCAGGAGTGCCCATAAATCATGTAAAGAGATTAGAACTTCATTCCGAGAACAATGATGAGCCATTCAAAGATACAACCCAAATCATCCTTGGTGCCTCATGGAGCAAGTCAGCATAGAATTTTATTTGAGGAGGCACAGTCTGGCAATCAAAAACAACTAGAAAAAATGACTAGTGACAGCATCCCATTGACCATGACACTGGTAGGCTCTCTTTAGAGAATAGCCTCTCTTCATCAGGACCAGATGGCGGGGAGACAATGTCTTCTCTTATTCTTCCCTGCCCCTCAGTTCCTTGTGTTGGGGAAGGGCCTGAGCTGTAGAGGCAGACTGACCTCTCTGGCAGGTCCTGACACTGCTTCTCCAGAGCTATCTTGTTTCCCAACTGTCTGCCTGCCTCCCAGGTACAGATGTCATTAGATTCTCTTCTATGGGCAGGTCAGACATAAGCCACAAAATTTCTGTGCTCATGAGCTTATAGAACAGTAAGGGAAGATAGATATTACTTGAGTGATTGCTTAATTACATAGAAAATTTAAAGTTTTAAAATATTTTGAGAGACTCTCATGAAAGATTATCAGGGAAATGACTCTGTGAAGATGTCAAGCACTGCTCACTTCTGTTGAAAGAGATCTGCTCTCTGCAGGATCAGTAGGGGTTCAAAGACAAAGGACCAGGAATGCAAGCAATAACTCAAGAAGGTCCTCTGGCATGAGAACTGACTGGGACCATGCCATTGTGGTTGGGGAACAGATGGGATGGGTGACCAAGGGACAGATAGTCAATCATGCTAGACCTGGTAAGCCAGGTGGAGGACTTTGGTCTTTCTCTGAAAAGCAGGTGAATCCAAATTCAAATGGCTTATTCAGAATTGGTGGGTTTGGAGAGGTTTGGAGGTAGAGACATATTCAGGTTTGTGTTTTGAGAAAATTCCTATAGTTTCTCTCTAGAGGACCAATTAGAGGGTGCCAGGTACATTGGGGAACACCCTCTGTGGTTGCTTCGGTCTAGGCAAGTGATAATGGTAACTTGGTCTAGGCATGAGAGGGAGACAGAAGCTGAGGGGATTGGGGTCTTCAATAAATACTTAGCAAGTAAAATAAATAGAACTTGCATTAAAAAGTTTGGATCTAGCTGGGCATGGTGGCTTTAGCCTATGAAGCGACTGGGGCTAGGGATCGCAGTTCGAGTCCCGCTTGGGGCATGTAGTGAGACTTAGTTTCAAAAAAATATAGCTGGGCATGGTGGCGTGCACCCAGCTACATGGGAAGCTGAGGCTGGGGATTGCTTGAGTCTGTGGTACCCTGGGCAACGAGAGCCTGCAGTTCCACCACCAAAAATAGGGAGATCTAGTCTCCAAAAAACAAAACTTGGGATCTGAGGCAAGATAATGCAAGATAATAGGTGTCAGGAAAGACTTCTAGGTTTTAGGTTGACACACTTACATGAAGAGGATACACAGCTACATTGGAGACAGAAATCACTGGTACAGAAAACACCCAAGCATGGGGGTTGGGGAAGACGTTGAGGTCATCTGCTCTGGACTTGATGGGTTTGAAGTGCTTTTGAAATATCTGAGTTGAGTCAGATACAAATGAAGCACAGAAAAGACTGCTCTGGAGAGTCCTCAGGGATTGTTACAGAAATATGGCTGTAGGTGCAAAGCTAGGGAGAGAGTACGGCATGAAAACAGAAGAGGGCCATAAGGAACACTGACATCTGATTTTGGGGCAGTCCAAGCTCTCAAGAATTATTTTGATGATTAAATGAAATAACATGCTTAGTGCCTGGCACTATAGCAGTTACTCAATACAAGCCAGATACATTCCCATCTCTTCTTTTTACAACTGTGTTCCCTTAGTTTTATTCATCCCAATTTATTCCAACTTGAGAGGGTCCCAAGGTACAAGTGTACACACCAAGCAAGACCTGCTCATCCCAAGACCCGCCCTGTGCTCCTGTCCCTGAGAGCTCCCTGACATGGAACAAAGGTATTTTAGTCCTCTGCTTAGTCAACTAATGACCAACATTCGGATAGCCAGTTTTTTAGGTACACACACAACACCTATCTTGGAATGAACAATAATCATGCCATCTCCCATTTCTAGAACATTTTGTATTTTTTTTCAGAGGAATTTCACAATGATTATCTCAGTTGTTCATCACAGGATTTTTCATTATGAAATGAATTTGCATATTTTATTTACCTATAATCCTTTTCCCACTGCTAAAACAATGGCATCTACAGCAAAAACACATATGGATGACTTATGAATTCACTCTTATGCTCAAGTTTGTCTTCTCTTGTTTCCCATTTTACTTTTAAATCATCAGTTTTATCTTCCTGGCCATATTCTTTTCACATGTTTCAGTGATTCTCAAAAATCACAATTCTGTTATTTCTCTTCGTGTTTTGGCATTTGCCCTCTTCATTTCCTTTCACCAGCACTGAGGGTGCTGGCTCTCAAAGCCCATTGTTCTGGCACATTCAGAAACTCACATTTCTGACACCTCTTCACCTCATTTCTCTCTGAGGCAGGTGCTGTTTACTCTGCATTGAAGCTTCACATTAGCTTTAACTAGACACTTGTTATGCAAGACAACCTCGGGATCTTGCAGCCTCATTCAGGCTCTTCCTTTGCCCCTGGCATCTTAAAGATTCTTTTCTGCTTCTCAGGCTCTGATCACTCCTTTCCTCCTCCCTGCTGCAGCAGCTGGGCTTTCCCTTTCTGTATTCTCAACCTTCATCTTCTTTAAGCTATGTCCAGCCTCTCGTTAACATGTGTCAGATACCTATGATGAGCCAGATTCTGAACCACAATAGGGATTCAAAGACCGGCCACCTGACTGTTGACCTCGCAGCATCCACAGTCTGCAACTGTGTGTTGCGAAGCTGATGGCACATTTGAGTCACGTTCTGAGGAATTAAAAAAAAATGCAGATGCCAAAGTCCCAGCCCTAGAGATTCTGATTTAATTGGTCTTGAGTGGGATCCAAGAATTGTTATTTTTAAAAAGAGATTTTAATGTGCAGCCCAAGATGAGAACAACTCACTGGCCTAATGTATTAGACAGATGTGTAAACAAATGATTTTAATACAATATGAAGGCAGAAGTAAACACAGGGGGCTGGAGGAAAATGCCCCCCATTCAGCTGGGAAAGGGAGAAAGCAGGGACAGTTACCCAGAATGAATGCTTCAGTTTCCATTCCATTCTGGAAAACCTTCTCCTAGAGGCCTCCCTCCCTCCTCCTCTCCCTCCCTTCCTTCTTCCATTTTCCCAGCACAACAGACAAAATGAAGGCCTCTCTTACAGAAGCATTTCCTTCTACCTTCTTCAGGAAAAGGAAGCAATTATGAGCAGGGACTTAGGAGTCAGAGAAAACTGAACCCATAGTCTGGCCCTGTAACTTGCCAGCTGTGTGAACTGAGGTAACCACTCAACCACTTGTAAATCTCAATGTTTTTGTCAAAATAAAAATGTGTGTGTGCGTGTGTGCATGTATATGCGTGCATGCATGTGTGTGTGCATGTGTGTGAATGGAGGAGTTGATAGATGTGCTTAGCTGATGGCCTTACAGCAGGTCTTTAAAAAACTGTAGCTATGTATACTTCGAAGCATCACACACACACTGATGATGTACAGGGCTTTTTTTTCCAACAGCAAGTACTTTCTGTGTTTGCCCTGCTGTTCTATCTTTGCCCAGGCTGACACTTCCCTTGGGCTACCTTAATGTATGTGCCAAAAGCTGGTATTTGAGCCACGCCTCCTGGTGCACTTTCTTCTCCAGCTTCTTTCTTTTTTTACTTCCCCAGTGTTTTGCATTTTCTTTACTTCCAAAGACTTTTCTTCCCAACCCATTGTCTGGTTCAAAGCTCATGAATCTGAAGAACATAGTGAGTCCTCCACAATGTCCTTTGTCATTCCCACTGTTATGTCCATCACGATGGACAAGGGGTTCACTGCCCTCCATCATAGCACCTCAGCCTTCCCTGCACCCCCTCTGTGCACAGAGACTTGCTGCTATCTGCAGTGGGAACTTCTCCCAGCAGTGGGTCCAGCTCTCAGAGCCACCCACCCTCCTTTCTAAACATGTTATTTCCCTGGTTACCTCTCTCCATTTCCTGGGACAGGAAGCCAGCGTTGGCTTGGTCTTGAAGTGGTTTAGAGAAATCTGTAACTAGGCCCTGAGTTCCTGGGGATTCTGTCTTGGTTTTATTGCTTGGTCAGTTCTGGATTTATGAGCTTAGCAGGAAACCATGCTCCCCTTCTACAGCCTGCCTTCACCTCCCTCTCCCCCCGCCAGCCTTTCCTTGCTCCTAAAACAATTGTCGTCACTGCTCTGCTGCTCATGCTTTCTCACTGAGCTCCACCTTATCCCTCTCTTCTTTCAGCTCCATGTAGCCCTCTGGTCTCGTGTTTTCAGGAATGTCTGTGCATGGCCCTCATGCCTGCCTGCCAATCTTTCTTTCCTAATTACCAGGATTCTGTTTACAGACATCTCACTTGGTTCTTTGATTTTCTTTTTTTTTAGTGATTTCAGTTTCAATTCATCATCTTTATCATTTCTCTCTCTGCTCCTCATTATTTCCTTCTATAAATTATCTATTTTGCACCTTGCAAAGTTTGACTTTATTCGTTCTCGTGAGAGTCTTTCTTCTATTGTCTTTGCAGGTGACCTGGCCCCCTTGCTTCAGGAGAGGTGACTCCCATTGTTGATCACTGAACTGTTCCTCTCCTCCCATCCTCAGGAGACTCCCTGTGTGTGCTGTGCCCTCGTACACCTGGCTGGAGTCCATAAACCCCAATAGAGATTCAAAGACCCGTAACCTCTTTAAACACATCTGAGAGATCCATTACTGTAGCAACTACTATTCCTGATGACTGATGACTTAGAGTGTAAGAAAATGAGGATTAAGAAGGGGAACTAACCCTTGAAGCTCATGCTACTAGCAAGGGAAGAACTGGGAAGAGAATGCTTGCTGAGGATTACCACTTCATGGCTTGACCCCAGTGTTCCACCCTGGAAATGGCAGCACAAGACCCAGAAGTGTGGGGGTAGGGAGGGTGGGGAAAGGGGACCTCTGGATTCCTTCTTAGGAAGCTACCATAAAACCCTGATTGATGTGAACCTACTCATCTGTGCTGTTCACATTTTAGAATGACAGATGAATCACTGCATTTCTATTTATTTTTAGAATGTCAGCCACAGGGACTCTGGGAACAAAATTCAGCAACATTTTTCCTTGTATGCCCAATGGAAGGCCTGCGACATCTTTCTAATGGCTTTTTGTTTGCTCAAGGTTCTGTATTGTTTGGATGAGATGTCAAACTATGGGACCAAGCCCATCATTCTACTCAACTTCAACCTGGTGCTTTCTGCACAGGTGGGGTCAGGTATGTGTGTGTGTGTGTTTGTGTGTGTGTAGGAAAGTACAGGTGTGCATGTTCAAGGGTAGGGGTTTGCTATTGTTCAAAATATCATGAATACTATGACTCATAAGGGGAGATCTGTGTTGATGGGTGAGAAACATGTCATTCCCTGGGGGACTGCATACAGGTCCAGCCAGGCATGTTTTTCCTCTCATCGTTTTTCCGAAATTTCACTCAAGCTTTCTCTTCCCACAATAGAGGTGCGTGAGAGTATGTGTAGTATCTCTGTGCTGATGTTTGCTCTTGCTCAGGAGGAAGAGTATCTCAACTGACTGGACAGAGGTTGAAGCTCACTGTCTACTTTTACTGGCATACAGGGTGATTGTGACTTCCTATAAGGAACCAAAGCAGTCACCCCTCAGGCGGTTCTCCCCCTTCTTCTTTGACTGGCACTGTGGAGCACTCTTGGTCCAGGCTTGTATCTGGGTCTGTATAGTTTCCTCTATGGGCCTGCTCATACCTCTGCAAGCAAGCTTTGGGAGCTGTGCTGTGAATATGCTCCATTCCCAGTTTAGGGAACTGGGAAGTTCCATTTCTTTATTCCATATGACCTGAATTCTCCAACACTGACCGTAGGAAGGCTGTGCAGTTTTAGGACTGGAAACTGTTAGAGCACAGGGATAAATTTGTTATTTGCTTCCTATTTGGCTGATGGTCCTGTTGTGTCTATGCTATAGATATCATCTCACTGAAACTTGGAGAGGAGAGCAACATGCGACTGACATCTGCCATCATGTGAAAGTTGTGATGAAAAATCTTAAGAGCATTACAGTGTGAACATATTCACCCATAAACCTATTAGGTTTAGAAGCACAAGGCAAGCTTAGGACAGACACAAGGAGAAGCCAACTAACCACTCATGAGACTCACTGTCATAGTGCTGGGGAATTAGAACCACAGTGAAAGCATAGGCACAAGGACTCATGTGCTTGCAGGCCCTGCTGCTGTAAGAGCTGTCTTAAACACCTGATAGGCATTATTCAATTGAATAACGATGAGTGGCCTTGCAAGATGAATATGATTATTCCTGCTGACTTGAGGTTCTGAGAGATGAAGGCACTGGCCCTACGTACCAGGACTTAGTAACAGTTTGAGACAAGAATTCAAGTCTTCTTGGAGCTTTGGCTGGACCTGAGGATGGTTCCCCAGGGAGTGATGTACCCCTCCCCGAGAGGGTTGCCATGGGGAGGACAGCCCTACCCTCAGGATTCCTGCTGGCCACGTGGGCCTGCAGGTGTGACCCTCTGCAACAGTCCCTTTCTTAAGAGCACAGAAAGGAAGTTTGCCTACTTTGGGGCAAAGTTCAGAAGGTGTGACTGGCTTTGCCTGCTGATTTAATTGCTAGCTGTGAATAACCAAACAGAACACCTAGAAAATCACAAGACGATAGGAAACCATGTTCATGTGCTTTTGTTTGAGTGTTAGGCTACCCTCTTATTTGTGCTCCTAACACTGTGGAGAGCTTGCGGGTGGAAGTTAGGATGTGTTATCCTCTCTTCCTTTCTAGGTAAAATGGAGACTCCTGTCTCCGATGTGGTTTCCTGAGACTTATTCGAAGCCTGGCGAGGACCCACTTCATGCTGAGATCCTGCTTAGGAACAGGACCTACCAAATCTCCTACTTATCCCTTAAAACTTGACTCAGCCATCACCTGCTCCCTCTTAGGATTGGGCTTTTTTCTCTGCCTGGAACATTCTCTCTGTTCCTCATTCATCCTCAAGTTACTTTTCTATTGTTGCCTAATGTAACAACAACATCTCTTAAATACTAATACCTCATGCCAGGCACTGGTCCAAGTATTTTATGTATATTCTTTTATTTAATACCTTGTAGTATAAGTACCATTATCACCTCCATTTTGCAGATGAGAAGAATAAGGCACAAAGAGATTAAATAACTTGTTCAAGTTTATTTTGTTAGTAGACCTGGAATTGTATTCACCTCTATTTCCAAACACAGAAATTGGTATGCATGGTATGTGAAGAAGCAAGGGTTGAGTTTAAATTTTGATCCCACCACTTAAACCTTTGTGAGCTTGGGAGGTGGCTTAGTCTATTAAGGCTCAATTTTCTCATCTATGAAAGACAGTAATACACCCAACATCATATGAGGTTTAAAAGAGATAAACATAAAAGTGTCAATCATTCATGAATAAGTAATAAATATTAGCTGTCTTCACAGTCTCTTCCAACTTTGGAATCAATGAATTATACAAATACAAAACCTTAGCACAGAATAATAGGATGCAAGATCAGGGAAAGAGCTTAGTTGTGACTTAGTGCAATGCATTAACTGAAGGGTAAGGAACTGACAGCACCTGTACAAGGTGACACAGTAAGGTAGGGACTGTGACAGATTGCAAGTTGCCTTTTCTGATACCTAGCCTCCCCTCCTTCTTTGTTAATAAAAGCCTTTTTCAAAATCTGGGTAATGACTTCTCAGAACAAGAATATATTTCTTAGCCATCCTTGGAGTAAGGGTGGCCATTTCACCCTGTTCTGGCTAATGAGATATCACCGGAATAATCCTGGGATACTCTCTGGGAGAGGCCTTTAAAAAGGAGAAAGCTGGTCCCTCTCCCCCTTCTCTTTCACTTTGCCGTTCGGAAGGTAGATTTGATAACTGGAACACTAGTGAAGGATAAGTCACACCTTGGGAACGTTAGAGCTTCACACGCCCCTGTGTTGTTAACTATCTCTGGATTTATTTCACATGAGGAAGAAATAAAATTCTGTTTTGTTGAAGCTACCATTGTTTGGGTTTCCCTTTGCTGCCGGTCGAACCTAATCCTAATTGACAGCATTAAATGTGGACTGGAACTAAAGTCAATAAGTGTTTCTTGAATTGACAGTGGGTCCCCAAGAGAAACCTGGCCTGTCTTTATCCATCTCTGCAGCTACTGGCAAGGGAACCTGGGGTTTTCACAGTGAAACCCTGAAGCTGTGAAATGAAAGCCCTGAAATCACTTCTTGTGCGTGTGGGTGTCGACAGGCTTGACTCTGGAAAGTGGCGGAACAGGGTGCTTAGGTGTGGGCAGCCCTGGGCCTTCCTTCTCCAGCTACTGGGGACAAACCTGTGCATCTCTTTCCTAGTTGGTCCTTGTGCTCTAAGCTGATGAGTGGAACACGCCTGAGAACATCCAGAAGGATTGTTGAGGTGGACCCTTACCTGTTTTGTTATTTCTGTTGCTGCCACTGGCATGTTCTGAAATTGATGGTTTCTTTTTTCCTTAAAAGATATGTTTCTCTTTTGCTTTTCCCCCTTTTATGAATTCATTTTTTCATCATGAAATATTTCAAAGATCAGACAAGACTAGAAAGAGTGTAATGAATAGCTATTTACCCACCATTAAGCTTTATCAAGTCTTAACATTATGTCATATTGACATCAGATCTCATTTAAAGAAATAAAGCATTCTTGATATAATTGAAGTTCCCTGTATGTTCCACTCCCATCCCCATTCTTCTCTGTCCTCAGAGGCAACTATTACCAGGAATCCAGTGTTTATTATCCCTATGCATGTTGTTACATCTTTACTACATATTTATGTACCCATTAATACAATATGGCATTATTCTGTAGGGTTTTAAATTTTATTTATAAATTGTAGCATAGTCCATGTACCGTTGGGTATTCCATACTATAAATATGCCAAATTCTGTTCTCCATTTTCCTGTGATAAATATGCAGGTTATTTCCATTTTTCTTTTCTATAATGCAGACAGTGCTGTGATGAACTCCTGTGCTTATCTCCTGGGACACCTGGGACAGGGTTTCTTTAGGACAAGTGTCAGCCATCTATGGTCCATAGATCTGGTCACCACCTGTTTTCCCATGAGGCAGAGAACTGAGTATATATTTTCCATTTTCATTTTGCAAATTATGGTCAAATATACATAAAACCTGCCATGTTAAAGTGGGTAATTTAGCAATGAAAATCTTTACATTATTGTGTAACCATCACCACCATCCATCCACAAAGATTTCTTTTTAGAACCACATTGCAACTTTTTTCCTCCAGATGTCCACATTCCATTATTTTTTCAGTACTTGTCTAAGGCAGGGAGTCTACCCAGGATGGTCCAACCCATCCCTGGGCTTCACTAATGTGTGGAAATTGCAGATCTTAAGGTCCCCTTTGCTGATAAGAGCAGAGTTTTGAGGAGAAGGAAAATAGTTTCATTTATTCTTTGCCAAATGAGGAGAGTGGCAGACTACTCTTAAAGATTACCATGTTGCTTACTAGCAGTGTAGGGGTATTTAACTAGTTACATGAACAAGAAAGAGAGGGTGTTAGGATCAATACCCCGTTCTTGTAACTTAAGTGACTGGCCACTTGACCAACATAAGCTTGTTTTTGCCATTGTCTTGTGATCAACAACTATGACATTATATTTTCAAAATTTTGTCCTTGGTTTTGTTTTAAAGTTTATTCGCAGAGGCCCTTTGTTCTCAGATTGCAAGGAAAAATCAAGAATTAGCTAAACATATGAATCAAGGTTTGTTAAACTTTGATGGGGAAGAGAGTGTTTCTTTCCAAGTCAGGAGAGATACTGTTGTATCACTAAATCATTCACCTGGTAGTCATGCTAGTTGGTTGTCTCAAGGCAGGGATACTCACTGTGTATCTTCCCAACCTGAAATTCTCTGCTTATTGAGCAATGATTTCATATTCCTCATGCCATGATCTTACTTTCTGTCTGTATGAATTTGGCTACACTGCTGGGACCATACTGTAATTGTCTTCTTGTGGCTGGCTAATTTCATTTACTGTAATCTTCAAAGTCTTCATGTTGCAGCACATGCCAGAATTTTCTTCCTTTTCAAGGCTGAATAATATTCCATTGTATGGCTGTACAACAGATTGTTTATTCATGCACCTACTGATGGATGGCTTTTACATTTTAAATGATCAATAAATAGTAGGAAAAGCATTTTATAACGATCAAATTTCAGGGCCTATAAAAATGGTGTTTTGAAACATAGCCACAGACATTCTTTTAAGTATCTTCTATAGTTTTTACTAGATGCTATGAAATTATTCTCCAAAGTAGTAGAACCAAGTAGCATTTGATATATAGCTATATATCTATATCTATATCTATATCTTTATTTATATATCTATATACCAGTTAAATACAGTTAAATACCCCTACACTGGTATATATATATATATATATATATATATATATATATATATATATATATATATATATATATATATATATATATATATATATACCAAGTAGCATTATATATATAGCATTTGATATATATCAAGTAGCATTTGAAAAAATATATGTATTTATTTAACAGGCAGTTTCTGTAAATGAAAGCCCACAAGAGTTATTAAAATGTGTAGTATGTACTCAATTTTGTGACTACATAACAATTTTGAAATTTCAGTGACTTTTAATTAGAATTTTTTCCGGGATCACTGGCCTACAAATAGGATTTGGTTGGTCTACCTGGGTTCAGTTGAGCTTGGCTCCAAGCTATGGGTGAGATCCAGTTCTGTTCCACATGCTCTCTTCCATATTGAATGTGTAGATCATTGAGACAAAATTTTCTTACTGAAAAGGCAGGAATTCTAGATAATAGATTAACTGGCACAGTCACATCTCAAGTCTTTTCTAGTGTCTTGCATACCTCCCATTGTTCAAAGCATAGATAGGCACAAAGTAAGAGGAAGGCAGTATCCACCAGAAAGGAAGGCAGTATCCACCAGAAAGTTTGTACCAGGTGGTAAGAATGTGGATGTATAGCTCTGAGACCAAGAAATAATCTACCACAGGCATCAACATTTTTTTTAGTTTCAGAACCTTTTCTTCAAATAAGACCTTATGTGGAATCTTAATACGCAATCTGGAGAAGAACAAAGCAGCTCTGATTGAAGTGAGGGTGGTGGTGATGGTGGCAGGGCCCTCTCTGTCCTACTTCCCTCTGCTCCCCTGCAACGTCTAGTAGGACATCTTGGAAAAATCCTCCAAATTTCAGGCACCATTAGTCTACCACTCCTCTTGCAGGACTGTCATGGCACATTCCCTCCTGCAGGCGGCAGGGATCTTAAGCCATGCTTAAGCCGGTGCAGATCCTCTCCCAGGGCTGGGTCTCAACATACAGCCCAGAAATACCACCTCCTGGAAATCAGGTGTGAAGAGGTGCTCAGGTCATGAATTCTGTGTTAGGGGGAATTTGGCTTCTGTCATTACTGATTTTCCACCGTGGTCTGACCCTGCCCTTCGGATAGGCAACCTAATTGCTTTTTCCAGAACTGAACCATCATCCAGCCCCATCTTATGTGGTGTCTCTACTTCTTTGCTCTCCCCTTGACTACAGTAGCACCCACATGGGAACGTTAAAATGCTCAGGTAATAGGCCTGACCACATTGCACTGTGGGCTAGCAGGATTGCTCCATGTTGGTAACTGTCCATACCGGAAGTAAAGTTCAGTCTTTCTGCCACGTGAAAGTGGGGACTTGTCTAGGAGGCTCCTGTTGCCAGCACCCCCAGCTCTAGCAGCAGCGCTTTTACCCTACCTGGGCATTATTCCCAGACCTTCATTGGTAATCTACCCCCATATTGGTCATTTTGTATTAGCTTTCTCCTGCAATATTCTTGTTCTTTACAACTTGGCAGCATCTGTATGTTTGTTCTTAGTATATAATTAAACTTAATGTGCTCATAGAATAATTGGGATGTCTCTAGAAAGGGTATAGCATCCTTTCTCAGTCCTGTAGGGCAGAATGTCAGAGGCAAGTACTGAGTGACCGTGGCATGTACAGAGATATTATCCTGCATTCAAATCATTCAACAAATGCTTATTTGGCATCTACTATATTCCAGCACCCGAGTTAGGCACCTAAGAAGTTATTGAGAAAAAAGAAAATAGGACCAGATGTCTATGCTCTTCCTAAACCGCTTGCTACTGAGTTTCTGCTCCAGACAGACAGACTTTCAGGACTGACTTTGGCACATTCCACACTGGCTTCTGCTGCCATACCCTCACCGACCCCCCCCTCCCCCAGCAGTTTTCTTAGACATTTGCAAATTTTGTCCTTGATCTTGCTTCACCTTTTGAATTGAACACCTTGAACCTTAAGGGCCATCTTTTTCAGAGTCACACCAGGATTTGAAATTCTCCTACTCAACCCTGTCCTGAGTTCTGATGTCTTTTTTTTTTTAGTCCCTTGCCCCAGACCCAAAGGAAGTGGGTGCTTTTCAGGATCAAATGTTGAATTCTTTGGACACTTCTGGACTAACTCCAATCTATTCATCTAAACTGGTTTTCTTTGATGAGGAAACTGAGTGACAGCTAAAGCCACCTTCTCTGGAGAAAAAAAGGATTAACCAGGAAAACAGCAAGTTTCTAGTTCTCATTTAGAATATTATGGCATCGGGACTGCCTCTCATTCTCTGGTGGGTGTCAATGTCCTGCTCCCTTCGTCTGTCTTCCTCTTTGCAAGTCCAACCCTCTGTGTCTATGCTGTTGGAACACATACCTGGGAGTGCGTGGTTCTGTTTTCCGGTCCCGTGACATCTAAGCAGTGTCGTTTCCAAGCTCAGTAGCAGGCCTCCTTGTGGGCACAAGAGACACCGATGATCTGGAATTTAGAACCAGTAGAGAGGCTGAGGCTCTGATCATGCCTGGGGGTTGCATGTCCTTGTATTTTGAATGATTGGTTTTAGATGTTTAACTTTAGGACTTGACATTCCAGAATGTTAGATCTCCGGATAGCTTAACTTGTCTACAGCCCTGACCTTTAATCAATGAAAGATGGTCTTGGTTTAACCATGGGACAGATTCTGTGTTACAAAAAAATTGCTTTCTTAAGGGAGGCTGAGGGGTGGGGTGATGACTTTTCTACTTTAGACAGTCGAGAGCAGTCATCCTAATCTTCCACTGGCATGTTCTTGGTGGGAGCAGGGGGTGGAGTGGGAGGGGTGGAAGAAGATACTGGGATTTAAAAAGTCTATAATCTCCATCCCCCCTTATCTTGATCAAATGTTTATTGTTAGTTTTTCTCGATGCAAAATGTGTGTGTGTGTGTGTGTGTGTGTGTGTGTGTGTGTGTAGGTAGGTAGGTATGTAGTTAGGTAGCACTAGCCACCAAGCATCTTTCATGTAACTATAAGGGGATTTGATGTTTGTGATCCCTGAAATGAGGTTGCAGTTGAACCTAGCCAGACAATACATTGACTGAGGCCAATTTGTGGCTCTGAGCACATTTAACAAGAGCTAACATTAAACTCTTACTGAATGCTTCCTCTCACCTAAAATTCATAAGCCCCCTAATTGATTTGCATCAGTGTCATCCCTACTGACAATCAGGACATTCAGTAGACAATGGTCAAAGAGAGGTGGGGATTCAGGTCAGAAGTGGATCGAAGCTCTGTGACCCCCACTCCTCGTCGTCTGGCCTGTTGAGCTGATTCCTCCAGTAAAACATCTTTTTCCCCTTTCTGACAGAAAGATTTCTCCTAAAGATGGGCCAGAGGTCCACATACAGGCCTGGATATTTGCAAAGCCCAATATCTTTCTATTGCACCAAGTTGCCTGCAAAGCTTCCAGGACCCATAGCTGTCTCTTGGAAAGTTCCAGAGAAACATGAATCTCTCATTTTAAAGGTTTCCCTGTTTGTTGGCTGTTGAAATAGGGTAGTTTTTACTAACCGCAGTTGCCTTATGATTTTTTTAAAAAGACAAATGTTTATTAAGTGCCAATTATATGTAAGAATTTTTTCTTCTTATATCAGCATAGAGATGATGAAGGGGAATGGTGAAGAGGAATTATTTCCAAATAACAACTGAAGAAATGGAGGCAAGGATACCCCCTTTTTGTGGGAGGCTGACACACTGCAAGGAGAACTGGACTTTATATAAATTGTTTTGAAGCTCTTCCTCCTTCCTTAAACCCTCTTGATTTATCATGGCTTAATCCTTTACATTGGGGGACCCATTCAATGTTTCTTCATTTTTAAAATAAAAAGGGGGGAAATGTGGGATGTAGATACAGATTGAGATATGCCTTAGATAAAGAAACACATTTCTCTTTCTCTTCCTCTCTGGCACACTAGAGATGGTTACCGACAAGTCTCTTATCTGTGACCACAGCCCTCTAATCTCATAGGAACGTCCCACTAAATAGACCCAAGAGACATGTCCTTGGAATGATAAAACCGTTTACTCCTACAGGTATTTTTTCTGGTAACACCCCTCCTCCTGCCTATGTGTTATGCATCATGGAATCCTGGGTTTTCCCCTTCCTCATTACCTCATTGTGATCATTATTTTTTGGCAAGGTATAAAAGAGACCCCAACTCCTAATAAAGATGGATTTGGACATGGTCCCAAAATCTCTGATCTGAGAGCTGGCCTCAAACATAGCCATCAATCTCTTTTGTCTCATTCTTCTTCTTTCCTGCACAGGTCTCCTAACACCTTTTGCTTATGGAAACTTGGTAGGTGAATGGAAGCATAGGTGGGGGTGGTAGTATTCACAGGGTGGACATCAAACCAAGGTTTCTTATTTTACAGATTAGGAAACTGAATTTAACCCAGAGAGGAGATGACTCATCCACCCCCTATGGAAGATGGGAATAGAGGAGGACCCAGACTGGAGCTATTTTATGCTGTATATCACTATCTCAACTTTGTACTACTGACTTCGGGGATGAGTAATTATTTACTCATTATTTTAGGGGGGCTGTTCTGTGCATTTTAGAATCTTTAGGAGCATCCTGGTTTCTATTCATTTTTGCCAGTTGCATCCCTCTCCCAGTTGTAATCAAAACATTGTCTTCACACATGCACCCAGATTTTTATTGTGGCATTCTTTACAATAGCCAGGATTTGGAAACAACCCAAATACCCCAAAAGAGATGAATGGCTGAAAAAGATGTGGTATATCTACACAATGGAATATTACTCATCAGTCAAAGAAGACAAACTTATGTCATTCGCAGCAACATGATTGGAGCAAGAAGGAATCATGTTAGTGGCAATAAGCTAGAAAGAAAGAAAAATATGGATGGTCTCACTTATATGAGGGATACAGGGAAAACAAACAAATAAACAGACAGACAAGAAATATTTAAAACTGTCAACATAACTGAAGAATAGAGCAAGAGAAGGTGAGGAGAGTAAAATTGGGGGGGGAGGGCACAAAAGATTAAATGATTCACAGGTGAAAGGAGAACCTCGGGGTAGACAATGATGTAATATATATATATGTGTGTGTATATATATGTGTGTGTATATAAATATGTGCAATTAATAAAAAAGTTGTCTTCAAACATTACAGTGTCCCCTCGGTGAGGACAATATCACCCCCAATTGAGATCCACTTCAGGTCCAATGAACAGCAGGAAATGAGCTCAGCAATTTCCTTGCAGTTGTAGGGAAGAGGGGGAGAGGTTGCTTTTGGCTGTTAAGGGGGAAAAATCTTTCCTCTCAACCTCTCCATCGGGGAAGGTCTGATCTCAATCTGAGGTAACAGCCCTTGGAGAGACCTAGGGAAGGGATCAAGGAGTAAAAGCCAGGTGTTCTAAGAGGTACATAGCCCATTAACAAATGAAATGATAACCCCATTTCACAGATGAAGATGTGGGAGTCCAGAGGGATGAATACCTGGCACCAAGTGTGAGACCAAGAGGGTTTCTCTTCCACACACTTTAAGGCACCTCATGCAGTATTGTGCCCTGGACCTGTGAGGGGACTCTGTCCATGCACCGTGTGTTAGTTACAGTATGAGGGTATTAATATGAAATGTCTAGAAAGTTAGAGCTGGTCCCTGCCCTGACTCTCACGTGGTGTGATCCTGGAAGAATTGGGGACCTTTGTCCTCAAGTTCACAAATTGAGGCGGTGCTGGTTGCACCAGTGATGAGCAGTCTTCCCTTTATCCCCATCAGCCTCCCCACACCCCAACACTGAGAGTTAAAGAAGAAACGAGAGCAGCTTTATTAGGTTGGGTGGAGGAAAGAGTATATTCTTAACACACAGATCTGTTTTCAACAGGAAGGATGTTAATGAAAACAACTTTTCTAATCACTAAAATATTAGTCACTCGGTCTTGAGGAGTAACACCAGGGTGGCAGGTCTTCAGTCATTTACCCCAAAATTACACTGTGAGTCGTATGAGGAAATAAGATGACCACAAGGATCCCTGAGTAGTCTCAAGAGTCTCTGTGTACGGTCGAAGCGTATTTGTTTTTGTATGCAAAGAGAGCGCCCCCTGGTGGTAGTCACTCTCCGTCACAGCTGAATTCAGGAGGTCCTGAGGATCCAGTGGAAAAGGGTGAAAGGAATTTGGGAAAAGACTGAAACTGGTTTATTAGGAATGAAACCACAGAATCACATTAGTAGAAATTTTCAAGAGCCAGTGATAGGTCTTGGGCCTTTTGGTCAAAGAACTTGGGTTTTTGAGATAAACTTGTTTTCAAATGACTGTTTCAAAACTCTATTTACTTGGGAAAATTATTCCTTTAGCCCCACTTGATCTGTGAAAGCCAAATTGAAACTGGGTGCTCCCCCTCTTGTGGCAGTTAACAAGGCGCCCCTCCCCCCTTGGGTGTAGCTGTTAAAACTGCCAGAAGTAGTAGTTGGAACAAGAAGTGGGACCAGAAGCAGAGAGATAAAAAGGCACTGTGCAGAGACTAGTAGAAGAGAGACCTTTTGGGGGGGGGGAGAAAGAGAAAGAGAAAGAGGAGAGAGAGAGAGAGAGAGTAAGAGAGAGGGAGAGAGAGAGAGAGAGAGAGAGAGAGAGAGAGAGAGAGAGAGAGAGAGAGAGAGAGAGAGGGAAAGACTTTTGGGAGAATGGCAGGTAGGTAAAGAGTAGCCTGAGTGACCAGGCTGGGCAAAAGCCCCCTGGAAGGGTGAGCTGGAGGTGACAAGGAGCTATGGTATCTGGCAGAAAAGAGGCCAGTGTGGAGAGTATGGCATTGCAACAAGGTGATATGGAAAGCTGGTGCCTGGAGATGGCCAGCAATTTGGAAAGCTGATCTATGCATCAGCAATTGCGGAAGAAGTTTGAAGAGTCTTGGAGAAGTGGAGCAGCATGGAACACTTGAGAGAAAAGAAGAGAGAAGATGCTGGAGAAAGGACTGGATTTTGTCAAAGTGCCTACCTCTGAGGTTTTGGAGGGGCAAAGGGCACCATCTTGGACTGTGTCTTTGGGACCTTTGGGACTGAGAATAACTGGGGTAAGGTAACTGCCACTTGTGACTTTAAGGACTTTTTGTTTTCCCCTGTTAATATTTCCTTGTAAATAAAATCCCTTGTTAAACTGCATTGTAAGTGGCAACTGCTACGTGCGGGTGAAATGGACCTGTGGCTTGTCAGTTGGAGGGCTTTTGCCCCCCCCCCCTTTTTTGACATGATTTCAAAAAGATTAATGCCCATGTCTCAGGGTGTTGTAGGAGTGTAGGAAGTAGAGGTTGGGAGAGTGAGTGAAAGATGTTTGAAGAGTTTATGTACCAGGTTCAAGAGTTTGATCTTGACGCCAAGAGTAGCGGGAGTTGGTGGAAGCTTGTAGGCAAAACGACATGATAGGATGTGTGTGTTTGCAGAGATAACTGTGGCAGCACAGATTAGGAAGTGGGGGGCAGGTTGCTGATACTTTGATGATGGTGATGGAGCTAGAGTAGAAGGGAAAGATATTTTGGAAGTAGAATTGATTTCCAATTGACAGAATATGTGCATTTTGGAATGGGAGGAGAAAGGGAGCAACATGAAAGTGTGTTGCTGTTAAAATGCCATCAGCTGTCTTACCTGATTCTCATAATAATGTATAAGCTAGAGGAGATAATTATCATTTTCATTTCTTATGTAAGGAAACTGATAGGGAGGCCAAGCCAAAGAACACACGGCCAGTGAGCTGCACAGTCAGAACATCAGGCTCAGGCGTCTGGTTGCGAATGCTGCTCTGTCTCTCAGATGACACTGCCTCCTGCACCAGTGTGCAGTCATCACAGTGTGAGGGGCAGTGTGGGTCCAGGGTTAGACGTGTGCTGGGCCCCCAGGTTGTGCAATCTCCCTGGTTGCTAGGAGTCACTGATAATTAGAGCCCCTGGGTTGCTAGGCGACCTGGGTTGCTAAGAATCTCAGTTTATTATCGGTCTGGTGTTGTTAGAAGCCCCAGGTTATTCAGTTTTTCCATTTATAAAAGACTTCATGGTTCTCAAAGACCCCAAGTTATTAGAGACATTAGTTATCAGGGGCCCTAGGGTCTTAGGACTCTAGGCTTGAAGTTGGCTGGTTGTTTACTTCCCTGGTTGTTAGGAAGCTTAGGAGTTTAGAGGGTTGGTGGGGGCCTTCAGCATTGAAAGGAAACAGGAAACCTCAATTTTTCATGCTTCCAACTTGGGAGCATTTCAGAGTTGCCATGGACATGGATTCAGCTCTTCAGATGCATGTTTCCTCACATTTCATGGGCCATGCACGCAGGGGGCATCTTCCCTTCCTATTTCTTTCTATTTGGTCAGACAGTGTTTCTGAAGCTTTATACTTCTCTCCTGTATCTTGAAAATGGGTGCCCCTCCCCCCCCCCGTTGTAGCAGTTAACAAGGTGCCCCTCCCCCATTGGGCGGTGGCAGTTAGCCCTTCCCGCCTTGGGTGTGGCAGTTAAGCTGCCAGAAGTAGCAGTTGGAACAGGAATGGGACCAGAAGCAGGGGGGATAAAAAGGCAAGGAGCAGAGACTACTGGGAGAGAGAACTTTTGGAGAGAGAGGAGAGAGAGAGAGAGAGAAGAGGAAGAGAACTTTTGGGAGAGGAGAGAAGAGAATAGCAGGTAGGTAAAGAGTTGCCTGAGTGACCAGGGTGGGCAGAAGCCCCCTGGAAGGGTGAGCTGGAGGTGACGAGGAGTCATGGTGTCTGGCAGGAGAAAGGCCAGTGTGAAGAGTATGGCGTTGCAGCAAGGTGATATGGAAAGCTGGTACCTGGAGATGGCCAGCAGTTTGGAGAGTTGATTTGTGCATCAGCAATGTGGAAGAAGTTTGAAGAGTCTTGGAGAAGTGGAGCAGCATGGAACACTTGAGAGAAAAGAAGAAAAGAGAAGACACTGGAGAAAGGACTGGACTTTGTGAAAGTGCCTACCTCTGAGGTTTGGAGGATCACTGTGTCTTTGGGACCTTGGGACTGAGAATGGTGACTGGGGTAAGATAACTGCCACTTGTAGCTTTAAAGAGTTTTTGTTTTCCTTGTTGAGCTCCCTTGTTAATAAAATCCCTTGTTAAACTGCATTTTGAGTGGCAGCCGCTGCTCATGGATGATACGGACCCATGGCTTATAAGTTGGAGGGCTTTTGCACACCCCCCTTTTGACCCAATTTCAGTCTCACTTTTGGAAGCTTGTCCCACTAACAACTCCAGTCAAAACAACCTAATTCATTCTACCCAGAGTCCCAGTCACTTAGGTTCTGATTGGGAGGTCTTTAGGGAAGAGACTTATTGCCATTCTAAATAAAGCAGATGTTGAAGTGCATTTGGGTCATGTTTTATTCTAATCATTCACCCTCTAGCCAGTTAGCTTTAAATAATCTTAAATTAGACTTTGTGAAACATTTCAGAGTCGACTGCCCCTCATTTCTAATTATTTTATTAGGTGGAACAGTAAACAAGGCTGTATATTTTTCTTTTTCGAAAATCATTCTATTTTCAAATAATTAAAGATTCTGTAAAAGTTGCACAAATAACCCGGAGACATCCTGTGTTCCCTTCTTCCCATTTCCTCCAGTAGTTATAGCATACATAACAACTGTGTAATATCAAATCATGGATGACATCAGCTACAGTGTCTGTGGATGGTTTCAGGTCATTTTGTTTTATTTTTAATTTTAATTTTTTTTTTTTTTTTGAGACTAGGTCTCACTATTTTTGCCTGTGGAACTGCAGGCTCTCGTTGCCCGGGGTACCACAGACTCAAGTAATCCCCAGCCTCAGCTTCCCAGGTAGCTGGGATTATAGGCACACACCACCAAGTCAAGCTATTTTTTTTTTTTTTTGGGAACTAGGTCTCACTACGGGCCCCAGACGGGACTCGAATAGCGATCCTTAGCCCCGGCCGCTTCATAGGCTGAAGCTTACAGGCACGAGCCACCTTGCCCGGCCTCACTGTTTTGGGTCATTTTATAACACCTGTAGGTTTATGTACTCACAACCCATATCAAGATATAGAACTCATCCATTGCCACAAAATAGCTCTTATGTTATCTTTTTAGAGTGCAGTTCACCTCCCACCCACAACAGTGCGTTTGTAAATGTATTCTGACCTTTATTCAGTGCCTTCTGTCTACCTTGCCCATTAATGGGTCAAGGAAAGAGAGGTAAACATACTCTCTGTTTTATAAGTATCACAGGCAGGGTGACTGTTGTGCACACTACAAATTACAGTGTCAGGGCTAATTCTATGATAGGGCTAGACAGGAGACACTGAGATCAGAACATAGATGGAGGCTTCAGGAGGTATAGAGTGTTGTGTTAACACTTTCTGCTGAAGTTGTGATGTCAGGCTGATCTGGAAGGATAACACGGAGTTATCTTGTGTACAATGAATGCACAATGAAGAGATTTTAGGAAGAGTAGGTAGCTTAGAACCACTGGAGTCCAGGGGATGATGTGAGGGGGAACATGTTAGGAGGTGAGAATGGGGAAGTAGAGAGAAGGTAGATGGTAGAGGACCACCTGGGTTGCTGACCTGAATCTGCTGAGCTGAGTTAGCTGGGTGAGTCAGGCCAGTGATGGAGAGGCAATGCAAGATTGAAAAATGGGGGTGGTGTCCCCACTCTGTCATTTAGATGTAGAGAGGCCAGGAGAAAATGATAGCAGTTCCAGACAAAAGCCCCTGGGAGCATCAACCAGACTGGTGGGAACAGATATGGAGAAACCATTTTGACCTCTGGAGGACATTAGTGTGGAAAGGAAGGAGTATGGCAGGGAGGAACAAGCACTTCTTCCAAGATTGATATTTTTCCTTTTTCTTTAGACACCATCGGTTTCCCTGAGAGCAAATCCCTAGGATATAAGTCCAAGAAAATGAATGCTAGTCGAGTAATTCCCTGCTTATCCAGAGATCTTGTGACTTCAGTGAGAGCCAACACAGCAGAAACTTGAATGAGGAAAAGGCCTCTGATCAGTTAAAAAGAGCTCATGTTCTTACACTGCAATATCTTCTAGGCCATTTTACTCAAATCTTTTTTTCTGACAATCTGAGTACCATTCTGAAAAGCATGATTAGTTGTTTCTTGTCCCTCCCAAATAATAATCATTAAAAAATTCTTTCTGTTGGGTGTCTGCTTGATATCAGGTTCTGTGTAAGATACCTGTCATGTTTACTCATCGGTCCCCTAAACAGTCCCCTAGATGACAATTCCTTTCATCTCACAGGTGAAGAAGCGGAGATTCAATGCAAGCCAACTGTCCAGGAAGGTCACTGAGCTAGCACTTGGTGACATCAGGACGCTAGTCCAGGTGTGACTGCTCCCTGTGTGATAGAAATCACATTATAAGGGGGAAGGAGTGCGTGATGCACACACATCCACACTCGGGGGAGTATATACACATGTATATATAAACAAACTTGTGTGGTTGTATATGGATGATTATATAATGCTATGTATCCCACAGAGCAGGTTCTCAAAAATGCTATTTTCTTATCACATTGATGAGGAAAAAAATATTGACCCCCAGTTGGGGCCCCAGCTCATATGGAGTTTGTCCTGTGTCAGTGTGGGTTTTCTCCAGGGACTTTGATTTCCAATCACATTCTAAAGCTCTACATGTTGGGTTATAGCTGGTGTATGGATCACCCCAGTCTGAATGGATGTGGGTGTGAATGAGTGGCACTCTGTGATGGAAGGGTGTCCTGTCTGGGGGAGAAGGAGAGGTGAGGGAGAGTGTCCTGCCTTGTGCTCTGAACTTCTAGGAGAAGCTCTGGCCACCAATGACTGTGACTTGCTGTAAGTGGCTTGGAAAATGATGACTATGAATTATCATTATATGGTAGGCATGATAGGGGTGATTTGGTGAAATTGGGGGTCTGTGGTCCTACCTTTGTAATGCTACATTGGGTTGCACCCTGGTGGGTAGACACTTAAAGAAGGGAAACCGAGTTTTCTCTTGAGAAGGACAGAGAGAGGGGATTTAGGAAGCTGGAGAGAGCTGAAAACTGGAGAGAGGAGGAAGTGGCAGAGCAGCAGGGAGGTTGGGGGTCCTGCAGCTGCCACTGCCATCTGTGGCAGCAGAGCAGGGAAAGAAGCCATGCTATGGGCTTCCATTCCCAGCCCAGGCTGGCTAGGAGTCCAGGGAAGCAAGCTGGAAAAACTTGTGAACTGGGTAAACTAAACTGGAAACTTGGTCCTTAGAAACCTGCTTCAACTTAGAAGCTGAAAAGCTTGGGAATTGTCTGGAGACCTGAAGAGAACTTGGAGTGCTGTTGTTTTCATCGTGAGATGTCTGAGGTGGTTGCTGTTGCTGTTTTGAGTGAGTATGGTTCAGGCTGCTTCAGGCTTGAAACAAAGAGAATGTTGGAGATGTGCCTTTTGGAGGAGGATCGATGATGCCGTCTTGGCTTCTTCGTTGGTTTTAAGTCTCCTGCTTTTGGCTTGAGTGGGACAGACATTATGTTTTGGACCCATGTGCAGCTTTTTGGACTAGAGACTAAAATGTGTGGTAAGATAAACAAAGAGTCCTTTGTATCCTCAGTGACTATTGCCTATTTTCTCTTTTTAGTGAATAAATTTTATTTTTGCCTTTTTAAAAGATAATTTGGTCTTGCTACTGTGTGTATGCACACAAGATGGGGTTGAACTTGGGGAGTGACTGGATTTAAAGGGCCAGCTCTTCCCTTGCTTTGTTTTGTTACCCGATTTCAGATAAATTTTGGATCTTCATTTAGAAGACCAGAAATATGCTGTTGAAATGTGTATCAGCTACGTTATGATAAAAATGGTTTTGTTATACATCCTATAACTAGAACTTGCAGTTTTCAAGAACTTATCAAAAGCATTGTTAAGTGAGAACTTACTATATGTAAGATTGCTAATTAATTAATGATAAAAAATTGGCTCATGCAGGTGGGCAAGACTTAAGTTCTCCGGGGTAGACTTAAGGTCTCCAGGGTGAGTTGGTGAACTGAAGACCTGAGAGAGTCCATGACTGGTCCCATCTAAAGGCTGTTACATTTCGGACTCACAAAGAATTGATGTTACTAGTTTGTGCCCAAAGACAGAAAAAGAAAGGTTGAGGTTCAGCTCTTTTGTTATATGTAGGCCTTTAACTGATTGGATGAGGCCCACCCACCCACCCTTAAAAGGGCAGTTTGCTTTACTCAGCTTATTGATTTAAATGTTAATCACATCCAGAAACACCCTCACAGAAACACCTTGAATAAGGTTGAAGAAATATCTGAGGCCCTGTGGCCCAGTCAAGTTGATACATAAAATTACAATTTGTGAAGAGAAAGACAGAATGATGAAAGAGACACGGGATTAAAATGCTGCTGTGAGACTATTTAGTGTAGGAGTTAGTGACTTTGCATGCTTCAGTCCTCATGCTAACAAAGTCTTGCAATTATAACCACATTCTGTCATCAAAGTTGAAAACACAGGGACACCATTTGTGAAAAGCTAGCCCTGTTGTCAATGCACTAAGTTTGGAGTGGACCAGGCCTTCTCCAGGAGGCCCAGGGGCTCCCTATCTGTGGTCAGAGAAGAATTCATTTGTGTTTTGTCCAGTCATCCTGGTGCATTCACTGGAACCAGCCTCAGCTTCTCCTGATGGAGACCCCTGGACAATGGCTCTGAATCAACTGAGTAGGTGTCAGTCACTCATTTCTTGCTTCACTCTTTCTGGATCCTGACCTTGATGCTGGGAAAACAGACAGGAGTGACACATCAAACATGTCCTAATCTGGTGGAAATGATGGAGAAGGAAGATACTGGTACAGTGTGATAGATGTTGAGATTACAAATTAACAGTGGGTATTGTGTTAGATTATAGGGTATTCCTAACTCAGCCCAAGGAGTCCTGAGGAGAAAGAAAGCTTCATCAATGCTTTAATGAGGACTAGAAGCTAACCAGGAGCCTGGGGAAAGAAAGGTGTGTTTGACAGAGGGTGTGGAATATAAAACAGCATGCAAGACTTGAATGTAAACATTTTCATATATTTAAGGGAGTATAAAATGTTTGATTAGAACAGTGGAACTTTGAAATCAGCTGGAAATATTAAAAGAATACTCATAACTGGGCCTCACCTCCAGAGATCTTAATGTAATAGG